>JACVTC010000081.1:0-152500 GCA_016946835.1 Neocallimastix lanati (nom. inval.) | reverse complement strand
TTTTATTTTTTTTTGAAAAAGTTTATTTATTAATTAATTAATTAATTATTTTTTATTTATTTATTAATTGATTTTTTTTATTTATTAATTTATTTATTTTTTATTTATTTATTTATTTTTCAATTAAGTTATCATCTATTATTATTTATTACTATGATTTATTTATTAATAATTTAATTTAATTCTAATAATTTATTTAATAATTGAATATGAACTTATTTATCATTATAATATTTTTTTTTATTAAATATTAACAATAAAATTTTTTTTTTTATTTTAAACTTCTAATGTTTATTATTATGATTATTATTAGTATGTATTTATTTTTTTTTTTTTTTTTAGCCTATTATATTAATTTTCTTCAGCAGAATCTTCTTTTACATCTACATCTTCAGTTGATTCAACTTCTTCTTCATCATCAGAAGAATTGATATTATCATCCACTTCTACTTCTCCAGATGGAATTTCAATATCAATAGTAGTTTGTTCTACTATTGGATCAGAAATAGTACTATTGACTGCGAAAGTTTCATCCATCCAATCCATTCTTTGACTAACCCAATTGGTAAAATTGCCTACAGCTTCGACCACAATCTCACTGACGATAAGACAATCATCAAGATGGTCAGCAACAAATTGTTCCCCTTCAGCTATAATTTTTTTCACCTTGCTAGAGCTAGATGCTTTTTGCCACTTTTCGGAGACCAAAGAATGGAACCAATCTTGTTTAGCAAATTCAATGAACCATGGATTGGATCTATCTCCTTTTCTCTTTGCAAAATTCTCTTCACAGAACGTTCCAGCCCAATATCTTGTAGGACTGTCATTAAAAGTCCAATCAAAATCCCATGGGGAAACCATTTGAAGTTTTTTGTTCTTACTATCTTTAGATAAGTCAACAGCAAAGTAGAAACTACCTTCTCCAACATCATAATCATGAACAATTTCATAGAGTAGATACATGTTAACTACGGTATCCATATCAAAAACAGCAGAGATAGTTTCTTGAGCATTGGTGTAGGTGGAATTGATAAGACGATAATTCTCATCTAAAGTTTTATAGATTCCCTTTTCAGTGGCAAGATAAAGAATTTTGAAGACATTTTCGGTATAATTTCCAATGAAATCGACTTGATCATGACAATAAAAATCACTCTTGATAGTCACTCCAGTAGGAATGAATTGACGTTCGACCCCAAGAATATCCTTTACGGTAGCCTCTTCATAATCGAGGATGAAAAATTTTCCTTCATTTTCAGGATAGTAGTCGTGATAATTGTCTATTTCAAAGTAATAACCGATATCTGTACCATTATAATTCTTTTCAGGAACAGAAATATTTACTTTTTTTTCGTGGACTTTGTTTTGTTCTAAAAGAGTATAGACACCTTGGAGTTTATCATTAACATAGACTTTTACAATGATGGAATCAGAGATGTATTGTTTATCATCAAAAATGACATGACCCATTTTAAAGGAAGCGTCTTGACGAATAACATTTTCTGCTGTTTTAATTAAGACCCAATCCTTGAATTCTTCACCATGATGAAGTCCAAGAAGATTAATTTTATCAGTGAATTTTATTTTATAAGGAACAATGTTTGCTTTAATTTTTTCTATATCTCCCTTATAACTGGAAGAATTACCTCTTACTCTAATTCCAGCTGATTTTTCCTTTAATTTGTACTTTTTCTCCACATTAAAAATATCCACCACACAATCAGTATAATTATCTCTGGAAAGAATTAATTCACTATTATTTTTAGTAGAAATATTAATAACTGGAAGGGAAGACTCTTCTTCCATTTTAGTTTCTACTTGATGTTTTTGAAGGGCATCAATGCCAAGAGATTCATAAGTGTGATAAATTTTATCTTTAGCCTTCACTAAAGTAATCAATAAAATTATATATGAAATAGTAATTAAAAATGATTTCATTTTTAAAAATAAATATTCCATATAAAATTATGAATAAATATTATTTTTTGTGAAGATGATTTATTTATTTATTTATTTATTTTTTTAATTAATAATTATTCTTTTAATTTAATTTATAATTATTTATAAGAGGTTAAGTTGTTGCTCCTATTGAGTTTCAATTATTTTATAATTGGTTATAAAGTAGTTTTTGTTGTTATTTATTTTTATTTTTTACTTAAATTTATTATTATTTTTTTTTTTTAATTTTTTTTTTTTATTTATTTTTATTAATTTTTATAATTATTAATAGTTTCTTTTATATTGAAATGAAATTATTACCATTTCATATATATATATTTATTAGTATTTTATATATTTATAAGCATTAATATAAATATAAAAATTCTCTAATATGGTTAAAAAAAAAAAAAGAAAGAAAAAAAGTTATATTTATATATATTTATAAAAATTTGAAAAGAAACACAAAAAAAAAAAAAAAAAAAAAAAAAGAAATCACAACTTTAAATGATACAAATTTAAAAAAAAAAAAAAAAAATCTTTTAAATTTTTTATTAAAAAAAAAAAGTTTAATTTAATTAAAAATTTAAATTTAAAATTTAAATTTTTAATTAAATTAAATTCTTTTTAAATTCTATTCTATTAATTCATTAATTCATTCATTAATTCTATTCTATTATTAATTAATTATATAAAAAAAAAAAAAGAAAAAGAATTTTTTTTTTTTTTATTTTTATTTTCTTTTTATTTTTTATGATTCAAAAAAGTTTTTTTTTTTTTTTTTATTCCATTCATTGAAGAATTTCATATTCATTTCTGTTTTTATTTAGATCATCGACACATCACTTCTTTTATTTCTCAGATGGAAAAAAAAGTCTACTTTTTTTTTAATATTTTTAATATTTTTTTATTTTATTATTTTTTTTATTTTATTATTTTATTATTTTATTATTTTATTATTTTATTATTTTATTATTTTATTATTTTATTATTTTATATATAATAATAATAATACTATTATATATATATCTTTATAACTATTTTTATTAATTTTATATTTATTTATTTTAAATTAAATGAATTAGATATCAAAAAAAAAAAAAAAAAAAGATAAAAAATATTTTTATTTTATTATTCAAATAAATGTATTCATATATTACATTTAATTCTTTAATTATTAATTATTCAATTTTATTAATAATTATTTTTACTTATAGTTAATTTTACTTATAATTAATTTTAGTTTATTTGAATTGAAAAATATTTATTTACTTATGGAATATGAAGATACTTATATATTTATATTTATTTATTTATATTTATATAATTTCAATATATAAGTTTTATTATTATCGATATCATTATTAATTTTCTTAAATTCTATTCTATTCATTCATTTTTACTCTAATTATTAGTATTTTAATTTATTTTATTCTTTTATTAAATTTCATTAGCAGAATTTCCTTTTTCATTTACATATTCAATAGAGTCAAACTTCTGTATCAGAAGAACTACTTTTTTTAGATGAAAATTCAACTTCAGTTGTAGTTTATTTTTACCATTACTGGATCAGAAGAATTATTATCATTAGCACTACTACTACTACTATTGACAGTAAAAGTTTTGTTCATTCAATTAAGTCTTTGATTATTAAATTTGTTTTTTTATTTTTTTATTTTATTGTTTTTAGTATTTCATTCATTGTAATTAAGAAATAATAAATAAAAAAATTGTTTTTATTAATAAAAAAAAAAAAAAAAAAGATTATTTTAAAAAAAAGAAAAAAATTCATAAATTTTAATTTATATAGATATAAACTTTATTTTTTAAATAAAATAAATTAAAATAAATTAAAATAAATTAATGAATAGAAAAAAATTAGATAAATTAAAACTTAAAAAAATATGATAAAAAATAAAAATATATTTAATTAAATTATGATATGAAATAGAAATAAAAACTCTAATTAATAATAAATTTATGTTAATTAAGAAATGGTGTAAAAGCATAAATTTATGTATTAATCTATATTAATTCATATATTTTTTATTATTTAATTTTAACATTAATGAAAGTAAATTTAATATTTATTACTTTAATATAGGAAAACTTTATTATAGTAAATAATTATAAAAGAGAAAAATATTTAGAAATAGTTTTATTTCTCTGTCCAAGAATAAGAAATAGTAGATTAGTGTAATTCTTGAGATCAGAATATAAAAATAAATATTAAATGTTAAGAATAAATGTTAGTTTACATTTTAAATAATGATAAGTAAATGTAATTCTTTTTAAATAATAAAATTTAAATAAAATTATTTTTATAAAACATATAAATTATATCCCCCAAATAAAGAATAAACCTTAAAAGAACCGAACCTGAACTTCATTACTTTATCACTATCTAATATTTTTTTTTTTTTTTTTTATTTGATTTTCCATTTTCCATTTCTACTGTCACACAAAAAAATATATCAAAAATATATTAAACTATATAAATAATATAAACAAAATAAAATATAAAAATATATTAAAAATATATTAAAAATATATAAATGATATGAAATATTAAAAGTTATATACATGACATAAATGATATAAATTGTGAGAGTGTAACATTTCACAAAGATGCATTTCAGAAAATATGGCTTTTTATAATTTTAATAAATAAATAATTTAATAAATGTCAAATTAGGGTTAGATATTTTTTTATTTATTTATTATTTATTTTTAGTATTTATTTTTTTAAAAAATAATAAATAATAAATAATAAATAATAAATAATAACTAATAAATAATTGAATAATTATAATAAATAATTATAAATAATAAATAATAAATAATAAATAATAAATAATAAATAATAAATAATAAATAATAAATAATAAATAATAAATAAATAAATAAATAATAAATAAATAAATAATAAATAAATAAATAATAAATAAATAAATAATAAATAAATAAATAAATAATAATATATATATATATTTTAATATAAAAAATACTTTTGAAATTTATAAAAAATATTTAAAATAAAATTAAAAAAAAATATGATCTTAAAAAATTTAAAAAAAAATCTTCTAAAAAAAAAAATAAACTTTTTATTAATATAAAAATTAAAAATTTTTAAAAAATTCCTTTAAAATATAAATACTATTCAAAGAGTAAAGTATTATTTAAAATATAAATATTATTTAAAGAGTAAAGTATTATTTAAAATATAAATATTATTTAAAGAGTAAAGTATTATTTAAAATATAAATATTATTCAAAGAGTAAAGTATTTAAATGAAATTTTTTTTCTAAAAAATCTTTTCTTTTTTTAATTTTGTATATTTACTAATTTTATAATATTTATAATATTTAATGATAGAGCTATTAAAAGTTACTAATAAAAATATTTAATATTAATTTTTTTTTTATTTTTTATTTTTATTATTTATTATACATTTTAATAAAAAATTTTTTTGTTTTATAGTATAAAAGTTATTAATAAAAATATAAAAACAAAAATATTTAATAGAAAATTTGTTTTATAGTATTCATAAAATTAATGATATAGATGTAACTATTTAATAAAAATATAAAAATAATACTAATAATAAAATAATTATTTAGAAATATTTAATGATATGGATATTTTTAATATATATTATATATATATATATATATATATATATATTTTTTTTTGTATTAAATTATTGTTGTTTTAATAATCACTTTATTTATTAATATATATTAATTAATTTTTTACACTTTTCAACATTATTTATTTTTTATTATTTTTCATTCATTAAATTTATATTTATCTCCTAATCCTTTAAAACTTTATTCTATTCACTTATTTATTTTCTAATATTAAATATTAATATTAAATCACATTTATTATTAAATTATTTTTGTCCTATAAAATATAATAAAATTAAGTTATTATTAAATTAATTATATTAAGATTTGTGGAATATTAAACTTAATTTCTAACACTCCCTCGTAAGTTTAATTTCCTATTAATTTACAAAGCATTATTTTTCTAAATTTCTTAAGTAAAGGTCCATTGAGATATTTTGTTAGGCCGTCCGCTAAATTATTTTCAGATTTTATATATTCTAATTTAATTTTCTTTTCGCTTACTAATTCTCTTACCTTATGATATCTTAAGCTTATATGTCTTGATTTTATATTTATTGTTTCATTCTCACTATTGTATATTGCAGCCTTATTGTCTATTCTAATTTTAATTGTCCCTGTATTTATATTTAATTCTTCTAAGAAATTTTTTAACCACATACATTTCAAAGCACATTCATTTAGACTATAGTATTCACTTTCTGCAGTTGATATCGATACACAATGTTGAAGCTTTGAATACCATGAAATAGGTGTATTTCCCATATTAATTATGAATCCGGTAGTGGACCTTTTAGTTTCTTCATCACCACCTAAGTCTGCATCTACATAAACATTTAAATTTATATTATCAGTAAACCTTAATCCATAATATTTTGTTCCCTTTAAATATCTAAATATTTTTAAAACATTTATCCAATCTTCATATGTTGGATCCTTATTTTTTTTTGACGCCTTACTAGTAGCGAATAAAATATCCGGTCTCGTACCCATTGCTAAATAAAGTAAACTACCCACAGCTTGCATATATTTTTTTGAGTTAAATTTTCTTTTTCTTAATTCTTCATTTTGAATAAAGTTTAAACTTGATATTTGGTTATATTTTCCAATTTCGAATTTTTCCAAAATTTTATTTAAGTATTGTAATTGATGCATTATGTATCCGTATTTTGTTTTGATAAATTTTATTCCTATTATGAAATCCACAGGTCCAATGTCACTAAGGTCAAATATTTTTTTAATTTCTGTTTTAATATAATTTATTTCATTTTTCTTTCCTGATATTATAATATCGTCAACGTATATAGCTAAAATACATGAGATATTATTTTTATTATCCTTTCTATAATAGACGCATGGTTCACTTTTAGATCTAACAAAATTTAAGTTTAACAATGTATTATTTATTTTATTATTCCACATCCTTCCGGCTTGTTTTAGTCCATAAATTGCTTTGTTTAATTTCCAAAAACCTCTATTTTCAAAACCGTCAGGAATTTCCATATATAATTCTTCATCAACTTCAGCATTAAGATATGCTGCTTTAATATCCAATTGGTACATTTCGAAATTGAAAAAAGTTGAAAGATTAGTAATGATTCTCAGTGAATCTTGCTTTAACGTGGGCGAAAAAGTTTCTTCATAATCTACTCCATAAACTTGAGAAAATCCACGAGCCACCAATCTTGCTTTATATTTTATTATATTTCCTCTATCATCTCTTTTGTAGCTAAAAACCCATCTACTAGAAATTAAATTTTTTCCATTAGGAATATTTGAAACAATTGTATATACGTTTTTATTCTTCATATTATTTAATTCTTCTTCTACTGCTTTCAGCCATTCTTTTTCATCCTGTCTTCCGAATATATCTTTAAAGCTTAGTGGCGGATCTAATTCTTGATTTTCTTCAAACTTGCTTAAATTCAGGTTGTTTGTTATTTTGAATTTTTTATACAATTTTTCTGTTTCATCTATAAATTTTCTTTTAGGGACATAGTTATTTTCATTTTTATTGAAATTTGAAATATCAGTATTACTTTTAATGATGTTATTTGTATCGTTTGTTGAATAATTCAACTGTTTATCAATAATGTTATTGATTTCATGTATATTATTTTGATTATTATCATTGATATTATTAATTTTATTAAACTTATTATCTTTGTTATTATTTTCATTGTATTTATTTTCATTGTTATTATTTTCATTGTTATTATTTTCATTGTCATTTGTAAAGTAATCTACATTTTCGTTTTCAACACCATTATTAACTTGTTTATAACTATTATCATTATTATTATTATTGTCACTTATAGTTGCATTAGAATTAGTTGAATTCGTATTTTGATTAATATTGTTATTTGAATTATCTTTATTATTATCATAAGCATTATCATTATCATTGTTATCATTATTAATGTTATTAAAATCTTTGATATCATTATTATCATCTTCGTTAACAAGTAAATCTTCTCCCTCGATTTCATAATAAGGAGTAAAATTTATAAATTCAGGAAGAGATTTTGGAGATGCACAATTGCCAGGAATGTTTTCAAAGAAGACAACAGATCGAGAAAGAATAATTTTATTATTATTAACATCATAAATCCTATAAGCAGAAGGGTTAGAATCATAGCCAAGAAAGATACCAGGGAGAGCTGAATTTAAAAGCTTTTTACGAAATTGCTTTGGAACGTAAAAGAAAACTTTGCAACCAAAAACACGAAAATTCGAAAAGTCAACTTTTTTGTCATATAACAATTCATAAGGAATAGAATTGTTAATACCATTATGAGGGATACGATTGTGAATATAATTAATAGTGTCAATAGCATCCTCCCAAAAGACATGGTTAAGTTTAGCCTCTTCTAAAATAGCACGAGCATTTGGAATTAAGGTACCGTGGAGCCTTTCAATTCTGCCGTTTTGTTGAGGTGAATAAGGAATGGTAAATTCATGACAAATACCATTGTTGTTACAAAAATCTACAAAATAATTATTGGTAAATTCAGTTCCATTATCCGTTCGTAGAAATTTGATGGTAGTGTTGAAAGTATTTTTAATTTTATTATACCATAAAATAAATTTGTTGAACACCTCACTTTTTGATTTAAGAAAAATTATCCAACCGAATCTAGAATAATCATCTAAAATAGATAAGAAACACTTATTGCCATAAAGAGATTCATCATTTATAGATACAGTATCCATATGTATCCTTTCGAAAGGCTCACTGGCTCTATTGTCGTTATGTTTGAATGGAAAATTTTTTAATTTGGTCTTAGCACATATTTCACATTGTTTCTTAGTATTTATTTTCGTTAGAATGTTTCTGAGATGATTAATATTGAAATGGCCAAGACGTTTATGCCACAGGTAAAGACTTTCACTATCTGTGTCAGCAATGTAATTACATATCCCATTGTTACTTGGAAATGTAATTTTCTCCCTTGATGTCCAAATAGTATACGTCTTAGTATTATTTGAACATACAGTACATACTTTATTATTGTTTTTATTATAAATGGAGACGTGGTTCTTGTTATCATTATTAAAAAATATAATTTTAAAATGATTGTCAGTTAAACAATCAACTGACATTAGATTTCTTTTAAATTCTGGGACAAATAGAACATTTTTTAATGTGATTTTATTATCATTAATATATCCACAAAATTCACCGATATACTTCGAGTTAATAAAATCTCCATTTGCAAAGAAAATTTTCTTCTTGAAAGATTTTTTATTTTCCAAAAGATCTAAATTACCAGTCATATGATAAGTAGTACCAGAATCCAAAGTCCATGGAAAGATTTTAACATTAGTTTTATTATTTTCGTTTATGCTTTTTTCTTTTATATTTAAATTATTGATAAAATAATCTTTATTATTGAAGGGAAGTATTGAGGAATTACTATTTGATTCAAAGTATGAATCATTATAGTCTTCAAAAAATTGGTTCATATGTTCGTCTTTATATTCCTTCTTAACTTCTGTGTTTAATGTAATGCCTCCCCTTATTTACTTCTTTATTATTGAATTTCCTATAATTATTTTTGTTATTTTTATTTCTACATTCAGATGCATAATGGCCTTTCTTTCCACAATTCCAGCATTCTACCTCACTTTTATCTTGTTTTCTGTGATTATATTGATAATTCTTATTATTATAATTTCTTTTATTATATTTGTGATTATTATTTTTGTGTACTTTATTAAAATTTGATTCAAAGTTATTTTCGTTATTTTTGGCACCATTAGGATATGTATTAATATTTTTTGATAAATCTTCATTTACACCTTGTAAATTATCAGAACTGTTAGATTGATTATTATTGAGACTGCTTTTTAATCTTCTTTCAGTAAGTTTTATAAGTCTTTGATTTGTTTTGATAAGTAATTCCGAGAACTCATCAAAATTTCCTTCGAAATTGATAGCATTTGATCTTAAAGCAAGATCATCAGGTATGCTATTATATAAATAATCTATCTTCTCTTGTTCTGATGGTGACGCTTTCAAGACATTCAGTTCCCTAAACTTTGTTTTCATATTCGAAATAAAAATAGATAGAGATGCATCCTTTCCTGGAGTATATTTTTCTTTTTCTAATGAGTTTTTAATTTCTTCTATCAAGTCATTGTCATCATTCACGTTCAAACTTGATATTAACTTGTATATTTCATAGGCAGTTAATGTTATAAAATCGAATTTTTCTGCCAACTCCTTAGATATACTATTTATTAAATATTCTTTCACCAACGAATCTTCCTGAGTCATATCTTCTGTGACACTTTCTTCGTAGTAAGTGTCAGTGGTACCATCTACTAAAGTTAATCTCTTTTTCTGTTCTTTACTTAGTTTATTTTCGGGAATTTTTTTAATTTTTTCTTTTAAAATGTACTCCTCTAATTTCTTTCCCTTTAACAAAAGGTAGAATTCTTGTTTCCATAACTTGAAATTAGAGTTATCCAAAATATCCTTTGTAGAGTTCCTTTCGTTGTTCATTTTAGTTCGTTAATTTGACTTAACTTCAATCTAGTAATATTATAAAAAATTACTTCACTTTAACTTTATTTTATTAAGTGATATTTTTATTTATTTATAATATCTTTTTTTTTTTTTTTTTTTTTTTATTTTAACACTTCGCTAATTTAATAAATAATTTATATATAACTATCTAATAATCAAGAGCGCTTGAGACTCTTAATCTGTTGTTTTAATAATCACTTTATTTATTAATATATATTAATTAATTTTTTACACTTTTCAACATTATTTATTTTTTATTATTTTTCATTCATTAAATTTATATTTATCTCCTAATCCTTTAAAACTTTATTCTATTCACTTATTTATTTTCTAATATTAAATATTAATATTAAATCACATTTATTATTAAATTATTTTTATCCTATAAAATATAATAAAATTAAGTTATTATTAAATTAATTATATTAAGATTTGTGGAATATTAAACTTAATTTCTAACAATTATTAAAAAATATTAATTTTTAAACAATTATGGATTTTTAATTATGAAAAAAAATAATTATAATTGATAAAGAATTATAAATATTTCATTAAATTTTTATAAAAAGCAAATACAAATTGTATACAAATTATTAAATGTATACGGCAAGCAAATTAAAATTATTTTTTTATAATATATTAAGATCTAAAATATATATTATTATTAAAACTTATTGATCTAAAAAAACAATGAAATTTATTAAATAATAAATAAAACAGAAATAATGTAAAAAAAAAAAAAAGTAAACTTTTAAATTAGAGAGAAAACCATCTTTGAATATATCTTCATTATATTTCATAAATAAATATGCTTGGATATGCTTGGAACAGGGATTGAATAGGGATTGGAAGATTATTAAATTTGGATTTTTTGAATATCATGAAATTCACATTTCTCTTACTATCTTAATAATATTTTGATTCATCATGAATTTCATCAAACTTAATTACATCAGGAAGTAGTTGTTTATTTATATTTCTTGTAATTTGGGATTTAATTGTTTTATATTCAGGACATATAAAACCCATTTCTTGTGAAACTTTATTAAATATAACGTTTAGGTTTAATACCCAAAGGATTTGAACTTTTTCTAAATTTTATCTTTAATTTTTTTTTTTTTTTTTTTTTTTTTTTTTTTTTTGCAATTGACATAGATGCATCAAATTCTTACTCAGGATAACTATTATGTAAATCTTCATATTTAAAATTTCCTTCTTATCCTTTAAAATAATGAAAGATTTGAAATCATTTAAATTTTATATTCAATACATCCATATACTTTATTATTATTATTATTATTATTTTTTTTTTTTAGATGAAAAATTAAATTTATATTTTTTATTTATAATAATTTGTTCTTTTCCTTGATTTATTTCATTTATTTCAATATTTATATTTTTTTCCCCTTTATAATAAACTATTTTAATTAAATATTTAAATAAATATATTTAATTATTTATGCTATGCTTGAAAAATCTTTTAAATAAATATTTTATATTATAATCTTTAAAAATAAAAAAAAAAATTTTTTTTTTTTCATTAGATGCTATTAATATTAAGTTATTTATTATTTATTTAATTTATTAATTATTAATAAATTAGTTTTATTTTTTTTTTATTTTTTATTTTTTTTTTTTTTTGTTATAAAATGTTTTTAAGAAAATACTTTAATACTAGAAAATAAAATATTCAAATAATTATTTTATTATTTATATTTAATTATTTAATTAATTATTATCATATATTTTTATTATTAAATTAATAATTTATTATAAACAAATTAATATTTATTATTGAGTCTCTTTTGTTATAAAGTAATTTAATAAAATATTTAAAATATTTTATTTTATCAAAGTTTTATTTATTTCTTAAACTTGATTAAATTTTATTTATTTATTTATATATATAAAATTGTATTAAAAAAAAAAAAAATTGTGGTGTCAAATTACAACAATAAAAACTGCTATAGTATATCACATCCATAAATTATATATATATATTTAAGTATTATTCTATAAATTTTATTGTGGAAGAGTTAAGAAATGTTCCAGCGAATACTAAGTTTAGGCCAAATTATTAAATATTCCAGCAATTATTAAATATATTACGATCTTAAGTTAAGTAAAGAGTTTTAGGAAGGTAAAAATTCTGATAATGATATGACGGTAGAATTAGTTGAAACGTATGATTGTATCGAGGATTTCCGAAATTGTCAATGACCAATAATCCTACTCATTCCTATTCTATATGAGAAATAAAATAAAAAAAAAACATGACAAAGCTATAATCAGTCAAACGGTACTGTTGATGGACACCTTGATTCGGTATTCATTGAGGGAGGTAGAAATGCCAATGGAGTTACCAGAAAATTTCTCTAAATAAAAATATTACGAATTATAGACAATTATTGGCTTCATTTCTGGTAAGATTCATCAGGCCTCATCAAGTACAGAAGAACAGATATACGAAATTTATTAAACTAGAGGTAACAATTGGTACACTAAAAAAAAAAAAAAAAAAAAAAAAAAAAAATTGACGCTTATTATCACAAAAAAATTTGAATTTGTGATAGCAAAGGTTCAATCTTCAACATGATTTATCAACTTGAAAACACAGTAGCCAATTATAAACTGCTAAGTAGATGCTGATAGAAAACATTTATATGTAAAAAAAAAAAAATAATATTAATAATATTTATGGTATCTATCAAATGAATGCAATACAGTTCCTTTGGAAGATATGCCAATCATTCATCCACGGGGACTATGTTTTGTTATGTCTTAGAAAATAATAAGGCCAACTTTAATAAAATACTTTTAGTAGTAAAATAAATAAATACTTGGTGAGGATGGGAATAAAATTTTGGGTGAGTTGATGATAACACTATTGGATACCACTTGGGTTAACTAATGCTCCCGGTACCTTCCTGCGTGAAATGAATGGCAATTTTTTTTTTTTTTTGATTTAATAAAATAGTGTGTTCAAGTATATCCAGATGGTATTATCTTATATATTCCCCATTTTAGAGAACAACACTTTCACTTTAATGAATTTAGTTAATGTCTTTTTTAAGATTTTAAGAGAAAATAAACTAAAAATGAATTTAGAAAAAAACAAAACAAAAAAAAAATGTATAATTTTTGTGTCTTTGAGTTAGAATTCTTAGACCATATAAAAAACTCCAATAAGGGATTGGTACTATTCGAGCAAAGAATAAAATTTAAAATTTATTATACTTTTTTTTTTTATTATTATTAAATTTTAAATTTTTTAATATGTATATTATTTGTTTTATGATTACAATATTAATTAATATAAATTGGTAATACCTGCAAAAAAAAAAAAAAAAAAAAAAAAAAAAAAAAAAAAAAAGAAAGAAAGGAGGCTATATTATAAAAAAACAAAAAAAAATTGAATAGTTCTTAAATTTTTTTTTTGCTAAATTATAATTATTTTTAGGTATTATTATTTTATATATATGAATATAAAACATGTTAAATTAGAAATTTTTATTCAATTTACTAGAAAAAGTATTTTTTTTTTTTTTTTTTTTTTTTTTTAAATTGTCACTAATACAAAAATTAAAGAATGCTATTATTAATTGATATTAACAAATAATATATATAAAAAAAAAAATCTGTAGCATTAAAATAATTTAAAAACATTATTATTAATTAAGATTAAATAGGAATAATTACCTAAATATGATTGAATTTAATAATTAATTTTAGGACTAAAAATGATTACACATAAAAGACATAAAAGTTCCATTGATCATTAATATATTCACGTGTTTAATTAACATAAATCCAGATGATATCATTATTTAATGTATAGAATAGATAATAAAAAATAAACAATTTTTTATTAATTTGTGAATTATTTTATTTATTAATTATTATCATTATTATTATTATTATTTAAACATTTAAAAATTTATTTCTTTTTTATTAAATATTTATTATATATTTAGTAAATATTTATTAAATATTTACTATATAGTTTTAAAATATAAAATCTTTTTTTTAATTTAATATTGATTATTATATTGTTTATTTTTCTTATTAAATAAAATTAGAAATAAAATTTATTGGATCATTACTAAATTAAATATGAAAATAAAAAGATTTCATTAGATTTTACTATATTAAATAATAAAAAATAATTAATATGATAATTAAATAAAAATATTAATATTTTATATCAATATTATGAATTATTATTATTTTCATTCTTATTTTTTCATTCTTATTATTATAAATATATATATATATTATATATTTTTAATTCCTATTTATGGTATAATTTTTTTTTTTTTTTTTTTTTTTTTTTTTTTTTTTTTTTTTTTTTTTAAATTCATTTGGTTTATTTTTTTTTTTTTATTTTGGAATTATATATATATATATATTTTATTTTTATTTTTTATTTTTTATTTTTTTTTTTTTCAATACGGAAGTATCGAGAGGAAGTACATAATTACGTTTTAATTATATATATATTATATATCATTATCACTTAAAAAAAGAGTAGCTTTTAATAATAAAAATATATTTTTATAATATATATATATATAAAATGAAATATAAAGAAAATGACGGTAATATTAATGGATTTATTATGACAAAATCAATTGAGGATTTAAAAATTGATTCCTATATCAAAGCTATTGATAAAAATGCTATTAAACCAATAAATTATTTAGAAACTAATTATAATCATGATAATGGAAAGAAAGATATTATATTGGAAATATATAATAAAAATAAACTTACTCCAGAAAGACTAAAGTATATAATGGAAAATAATGCCCATCATAATTTATATATATCCTCTACCCTAATAAAACGTTTAATTCATAGTAATGATATCAAACTATTGAAAATTATTTTTAATCATTCCAAGTATTATGATAATGAATTTATTAAATGGCTACTCTATCTCTATCGAAATCACACCAACCTATCCATCCCTTTCTTAAATCAACATATTTCTAATAAAATATTTAAAATTGAAGCTGAAGAAGAGGAGGAGGGGGAGGATCAAGAAGGGGATTCTTCTACCCTTACTTACTTAAATAAGGCAATTAAAAATGGAAATAATTATATAGTTCAATATTTAATTGAACATGGCATCAATATTAATAAATCAGAGGGCGAAATCCCATTATTCGTTGCCTGTCGTAGTGGTAATGAAGGTTTAGTGAGGTACTTAATAGAGCATCAGGCGGATATTAATAAAAAGGATTATGATGGGAAGACAGCAATATTTTATGCCTGTCACAGTGGAAATCAAGATTTAGTAAAATATTTAGTAGTAGATCATGGAGCTGACGTAAATAATGAAGATCATTTGGATCGAACCCCGTTATTTGAGGTATGTCGTCAAGGAAATAAAGATTTAGTGGAATATTTAGTCGAGTTGGGAGCCGAAATAAATAAGGAAGATGTCAGTCATCGGACACCATTATTTGATGCCTGTCGTAGTGGAAACAGAGAATTAGTAGAATATTTAGTGGAACAGGGAGCCCGGTTAAATCAACATAGTAATGATGAAGAAACCCCGTTATTTTATGCCTGTTACAGTGGGAATAAAGATTTAGTAGAATATTTGGTGAAGCATGGCGCCAATATCAATAATGAAACTATCTGTGGTAAGACGGCATTTTTAGATGCTTGTAGTAGTGGAAATCAAGATTTAGTAGAATATTTAGTGAAACTTGGTGCCGATATAAATAAGGAAGATATTCGTCATTTTACCCCTTTATTTTTTGCCTGTCAAAGTGGAAATAAAAATTTGGTAGAATATTTAGTGGAACTTGGTGCCGATATTAATAAAGAAAATTTTGATGGAAAGACCCCCTTATTTTATGCCTCTCTTAGTGGAAATCCAGATTTGATAGAATATTTAGTGGAACATGGGGCAGATATTAATAAGAAAGATAAGGAGGATCAGACGGTTTTATTTTTTATTATACGTTATTTCTTTAATGAAACGATCCTAAAATGCCTAATAGATCACGGAGCAGATGTAAATAAGGAAGATATGGAGGGTCAGACGGTTTTATTTTATGCAGCATGTTATTCCTTTTGTGAAAATATTATCGAATATTTAGTGGAACATGGCGCCGATGTTAATAAAAAGGATAAGTATGGTGAAACCCCCATTTATAATGCCTGTCATCGTAATAATAAAAATATAATAAAATATCTGGTGGAAAATGGAACCAATCTAAATGAAGAAAATGAGGAGGGTGAAACCGTACTGTTTAGAGTTTGTCGTCGTGGGAATAAAGATATCGTTGAATATTTAGTGGAACACGGCGCCGATATAGGCAAGGAATATAAAGAAATCAGAAGGAAAAAACGAAATACGGTATTAACGAAAGCCTTCAAATCCAAAAACAAAGATTTAGTCATCTATTTAATTAATCAATATTTAATTCGCTTTGATATCCGTCTAAATGGCACCGCCGGTGATAAAGATAAAATACTTGAGGAAATCTATGAAACCTTTCATAAAAAATATTCTAAAAAAAATAAATATAATGAAAATTTAATTGATTTTGATCCCATCAGTATCTCTTCAATTAAAGAAATTTTGTATCGCTATAAAAACAAATCATGTTAAATAACCAGTAATGAAATTATATATCTTTATTTATATGAAATAATTTTTTTTATATCTTATAAATTAAATTTGAAATTTTCGTTTTTTTTTTTTTTTTTTTTTTTTTTTTTTTTTTTTTTTTGGTAAATAGTATTAATTAAATTAAAAATTTTTTTGAAAATATAGAATAATATTAATAATAATAATAATAATAATAATAATAATAATAATAATAATAATAATAAATAATAATAATAATAATAATAAAAAAAAAAAAAAAAAAAAAGATAATTTTTATTTGGTAATAAGCAATATATTAAAAATAAAAAATTATTATATAAAAGTTTTTGCTTATTTTTCTTTTTTTGGCATTTCTTTTTTTGTTTTTTAGCTATCAAAAAAAAAAAAAAAATAAAATAAAAATAAAAATTATTAAATAATTAAAAAAATAAAAATAAAAATGATTATATAATCAAAAAAAAAAAAAAAAAAAAAAAGAAAAAAAAAAATCATATATTTGATTTTTTTTTTTTTTTTTTTTTTTTTTTGAAATTATAGTATTAACGTTCCATAGTTCCAGTAAAATTTATAAATAATAATAATATTTTTTGTTATATTACTATTATTATTATTATAATTATTATTATAATTATTATTATTATAACTATTATTATTATAACTATTATTATTATTATTATTATTATTATTATTATTATTTATTAGTTAAAAAATTTACTATTACTGTTATCTAAAATTTTTATTATGTCTAATTTTATATAATTGAAAGTAAATTTTTATTAGTTAACAAAAATTTTAGATATTAATAATAATGAATTTTTTATGTCTAAATTTTATATTATAGAATTTTTAAAACGTATAACTTTTCACTCTTATTGGAAATTTCTTTTTTTTTTTTTTAAAAAAAAAAAATAATAAATAATACTTTAACCATTGACATTGTTATTATTTTATTTTATTTATTTATTTATTTTTTTTTTTTTTCAGATGATGAATTTAAAAATTTAAAAAAAAAAATTTTTTTTTTTAAATAATAAACATATAATAGACATAAAAATAATAATCAATATAAATATATGAAATTGATTAAATATTAAAATACATATTAAAATTAAACCTCAGAAATATTTTTTTTTTCCACTAAATCATAAAATTAAAATTAAAATTATTATCATTTTAATTATAGTTTCTTTTTTTTATTTTCATCATATAATTTATGTTAGAATAAAATATAAAAATAGCTTTAATTCATTGAAAAAAAAAAAAAAAAAAAAAAAACTTTTTTTTCGTTATATATTAAATTTAGTACTATTTAATTTATTTTTATTTTTATATTGAGTTAGTTAAAAATCAATATTAAAATAAAAATATATTAAATAGTACTAATATAAATATTAACTAAGAAAAAATATGGGGAAGACTCACAAATAGATTAAACAAAAATGAAAACAAAAAAAGCAAAAAATAAAAACAAATAAATATATAAATTATTAAAAATTCAATTTTGTTTTATTATTATTATTATTATTATTATTATTATTATTATTATTATTATTATTATTATTATTATTATTATTTATCATTCATTTAAAAATAAAAAAAAAAAAGAAAGAAAAATTGATAATTAAATGAATTATTATAGTATTAATTTTGAAATGATTGTTATATCTATAATTATATTATACGATCGACTTTATAATTTGTTATTGAGTATTAATCAAAATTTTCTGAAATATATAAAATATAAATATAACAATTTTTTTTTTTTTTTATGTTATACATAAATATTTTTCTTTTTTTATTCTAATTTTATTTTTTATTTTTTGTTAAAATAAATTATACATATTTAAAAATAAAATAATACTTCAATACATTGCTATTTTTTTTTTTTTTAATTTCATATGAATATTTCCTAACATTTTTAATATGTTTAAAAAATATTCTTTTTATTTTTTATTTTTTATTAAAATAAATTGTACATATTTAAAAATAAAATAATACTTTAATACATTTCTATTTTTTTTTATTAATTTCATATGAATATTTCCTAACATTTTTAATATGTTTAAAAAATATTCTTTTTATTTTTTATTTTTATTTTTTTTTTTTTTCTATTAAAAAAATTATTTAATTAAACTACTAATAATCTATATTTTTTTTTTTGTTTGTTTTATTTATTTTTAAATTTATTTATAATTATTTATAATCATTTTTTTTTCTATAAATTATTTAATAAATTTAAAAACTAATTATTTTTTATTAATTTTTTTTTATTTATATTAATAAAATAATTATTTTAAATTTATTAATTCTATAAGGTAATTTTTGTATTTTCAAAATTCCATGGTATTAATAATTATTCTACTTTCTCTAATTTTATATTTTTATAGTTAATTGAAGTTTTTATACTGATTATATATAAAACTGTTTCTATATATATATATATATTCATTTGAAAGGAGTGTTAACTGTGGAATGGATTTACTCTTTGTTCTATTATTTTTTTTATCTTAATTTTTAAATGACTTTTATTAAAAATAATTATTTTAATATAAATAAATATTTAAAGTTTGAATATATATATATATTCTCTTTTTAAATTAATATAATTAGAATTTTGATTATACTTCATATATTTTTGTATAAAAAATATATTAAAATTTTAATTTTTAATGTTGATATATTCTTTGAATTTTTTAATATACTTTAATTTTGTATAAAAAATATATCGAAATTTTAATTCTATTTTTTATATTCTATCAATCTATGTTTATATATATATAAAAATATAAATATTTTTTTGAATTTCTATTCTTTTAATACTTCTTCAATAAAATTTGTATTTTTTTTCCCTTTAAATCATACATTAATGATATCTGCTTTATTTTTTTCATTCTCTTCACCTACGAATTCTCTCTTTCTATTTTTAAAATTTTGTATTAAGGAAAAGATAACTCCGAAAATACACCATGCAATAATTAATGCAATGTAAATAACATACCAATATTTATTGGAATGATCAAGGAATGGGTATATCCAAATATCACTATTTTGATTTAATAAATAATTAATTTAATAAAAATAAAAATAAATAAAAATAACATTTATTAATATTAATTTTATAAAATCTCTTTTTTTCTTTTTATACTTTTTTTGTATTAATTTTTAAAAAAAAAAATAAAATTATAATTAAATAAAATAAAATAAAATAATCAAACACTTACTATATACTATGATATATTTGTGAAAAGATTAAATAAGCCACACCAACAATAATCATTGGAATAGCATGACTGACACTGGTTGGAACAGTGATTAAATACCAATCAATACCAAGGAAGACGGATTGGAATAAATGTTGAATAACATTACCAGACCAATGGTAAAAGTTGAAATAGGAAGTATTCAAAACTGGAAAAATCATTCCCCAGAAGATAACAGTAACTAAGATAGCTAATGGGAAAAGAGCATTATAGAACATATGAACTATGGTATGACAGACACTATTATTAATTCTTCCTTTTAATTTTCCATTTTTATCAACACAATAAAAAACTATATTTGCCTATATATAAAATTATAGATAGTTATAATAAATTTAATTATTAAAGAAATATTAATAATTCTATTATATAGTTCTTTCTTTAATTTTTTTTTTTTTTTTATAACTTTAAATCACTATAAATATGGTATATTATTATAATTATTAATATAAATATATTATATATTTACAAAGAAATATATCATAATGCCTATAAAGGTTTGATTTGTGAAATATGAAGCCCACATAAACGTTTTTCTTTTATATTTTGGATCAGTATTGATGGAATTATAGATAGAGCAAAATAAGCCAAAGCAAAATATAATGAATACGATCACTCTATATATAAAGAGTCCTCTCTTAGAACCTTTATAAGGAGTTATGACTTGTTTAAAATTAAATTTGTCAGAAGCAAAAAAAGATTCGAATGACATTTTTTAACTTTTTTTTTTTTTTTGTCTTTATTAATTCAAACAATAAAACTTTAATTAAAGTTTTTATTTTATTTTTTTTTATTATTATTATTATTTTATTTCTCTTTCCTAAATTCTTTTCTTCTTTAGAAAGAAAAAAAAAAAAAAAAACAAATTATGATAGGAAAAACTTTATTTAAAATTATTTTTAATTTTTTTTTTTTTTTACTATTTAAAATTATTTTTAATTTTTTTTTTTTTTTACTATTTAAAATTATTTTTAATTTTTTTTTTTTTTACTGTATTTAATAACTAAATACTTTCAAAAGCATTTAATTTTTTAATAATAATAATAAAATTTAAATAAATATTTAATATAAAAAAAAAAAAAAAAAAGGAAAAAGAAAATGGAAAAAAAAAATCATCTTATTTATACCAACAAATTTTAAATTAATATTTTAATTTAAAAAAAAAATTTTTTTTTTCTTTTTGGGGCAGAAGAATTAGTATTATTGTTTATTATTTAATATTTATATTTTAAGTAATCGTCTCCATCTGTAATATTAAAATAATAAGTATTATTAATGTAATTATTAATGTGCAAGCTCAATCTTTATCTCCATATTTATAATTAATAATTATATTTATATTTATTTTTATATTTATTTTTATATTTATTTATATATTTATTTTTATATTAATTTTTATATTTATATTTATATTTATATTAATATCTATTAAATATTAAATATATACTATATTTACTTGTTTTTTTTTAAACTTTTTTTTTATAACTAATAAACTTTAATAATTAAATTAATATTTATATTTAGATTTAATTAAATAATTAATTAAAGATTAATAATTAAATATTTAAAATTTATAATTTAAATTTCTTAAAGTGTAACTATTGTATAAGGATTTCTTGTGTAACCAGATAGCAATGATAAAGTAATTTAAAAATTAAATAGTAAATCTCTAATAGTAAATCATTATTAAATCATTACTAATGCAATCGATTATTTTTCTTT
Organism: Neocallimastix lanati (nom. inval.); assembly: GCA_016946835.1. NCBI lineage: Eukaryota > Fungi > Neocallimastigomycota > Neocallimastigomycetes > Neocallimastigales > Neocallimastigaceae > Neocallimastix > Neocallimastix lanati (nom. inval.). Next base: position 130,290 of record JACVTC010000081.1, on the reverse strand, counting down.
TTTTAACAATGATAATAATACTAATTAAAATACTAATTATATACTAATACTAATATAAATAATAATAATAATAATAATATTAATTATAATAATAATAATACTAATAATAATAATATTAATTATAATAATATTAATTATACTAATAATACTAATTACTAATTAATATAATATCAAATAATAAATTAATAGTTGACTAAATTTTTATTATTTTTATTATTTCTATTATTAATATTACTAATATGATTTATTAGTCATCAATCCTTAAATATCCTTTTTAATATTACTAATAAAAAATATTTATTTAATTATTTTTTTTTAATTTCTTTATTTTTTTTATTGTTTTTATTTTTTTTATTTTTATTTTTTATATTTTATTTGTTTTAATCAACATTTGTATTATTATTTCTATTATATGAAATTATATGAATGGAAGTTAAAATAAAAATTAGAAATATAGAATTTTAAAAATAATAATAATAATAATAATAATAATAATAATAATAATAATAATAATAATAATAATAATAATAATAATAATAATAATAATAATAATAATAATAATAATAATAAAAATTTATATATTTAAAATTTAAAAAATATATAATATAAAATAAAAATTTGATAATAAAGTTTTATCATTTAATATATAATTTCAATAGATTCAATATAAGGTCTTTATATTCCATCTTCACAAAATAGAATATTTCGATAGTTCATTCATCAATAATAAAAAGTGATTTATAAAAATTGATAATAAATTATCATAGAAATAAAAATCATAAAATATTAAAAATTAAATTAATAATAATATAATTAAATAATTGAATAATAATTGAATAAGAATTAAATAATAATTATTTCAAAAAAAAAAAAAAAATATATATATATATATAAAGCAACACTTTATATGACATGATATGATAATGAAGATAAAATGATGATTTAATGAGATATATTTAAACTTTCAGGATATTATACAGATTATTTTATTTTTAATTATTAAAAGTTTATAAAAAGAAATAAAAATTAAAAAATTAATTTTATAATACTAATTTAATATTAAATTACCAATATTTATTATTTATTATTTATCCATTATATATAGTTTATTATTTATTATTTATTATTTGTTATTAAATACTCTTTTATACTATTTATAAATACTCTTTTTATTATTTATTATTTATTATTTATTATTTATTAATAAATACTCTTTTTTATTATTTATTAATAAATACTTTTTTTTATTATTTATTATTTGTTATTTATTAATAAATACTCTTTTTATTATTTATTATTTGTTATTTATTATTATTTATTATTATTTATTATTATTTATTTTTTGTTTACTTGTTCCTTAAGATTACTATGAATGAAAAAATAGGTATATAAACAAGAAATTGAAATTAAAATAACATAAAAATTAATAATAAAAAATTAAAATTTTTTTATAGTTATAATATTGATAGAAATGGGAATAGAATGTTTTTCTGATACTTTTTATTAAGTAATCCTCGTTAAAAAGAGGTCTTGAGTTTATTCAACATTTATATAATATAAATTATATAAAAGTTAAATATAAAATTATAACTTTATTTAATATAAATTATAATTAAAGAGTTGTTTATTCTAAATTACATGCTTTTATACTATTATATTGTGTCTTGAATGCTTATAACATTACATTAATTTCATATTCACAATAATAAATAAATAAATAAATAATGGAATAATAAATAATTGAATAACAAATAATAAATAATTGAATTATATATAATAAATAAATAATAAATAATAAATAATATAATAAATAATATAATAAATAATATATAATAAATAAATAAAAAGTGTATTTATTAATAAATAATAAATAATAAATAATAAATACATAAATAATAAATAATGTTAATAATAAATAATAAATAATAAATAATAAATAATAAATAATAAATAATAAATAAATAAATAAATAAATAAATAAATAATAAATAATAAATAATAAATAATAAATAATGGAATAATAAATAATAAATAATAAATAAAAAAAATTTTTTTTTTTTCATTTACTTTTATTTATTATTAAATAATAAATTTAAATTAAAAATTTATTGTGTAACTTCTCATTAATTTCTTTTTATATCCAAATTAGAAAATCTATTTTAATTAAAAAAATTAATTTTATTTTCTTTTATTTTTTTATATTCTTTAATTTTATTTTTAATAATTAAAATTAATCCTAATTAAAATATTTTCAAAATTAATATTTTTAAAATTATTATATAATCAATAATCAATAATTGAATAATCAATAATCAATATTCAACATGTTATGAGTATATATAATTAATATATAAAATATTTGATATTTCATGATTCCTAAAATTAATTATTTTGTTTTTAAAAATATTATTAAATTAAAGATAAAATTTATATCTTTTTTGCTAGGTTCAATAAAATTTGGATTTTATTTTTTTTTTTTTTTTATATAATATCTTTAGGTAATTCAACAAAAATAACGTCAATTAATTCTGATGCAAATACATAAATGTCCTCAAATATTTTAATTTTTACAGTTTGTTCATTATCTGTCATGTTAATATTATTTTTTTTTTTTTTTTTTTTTTTTTAGAGTTTTCTAATAATATATGTGTTAATTCTTCATAATTATTTCTTTTATATTTTTTTTTTTTATAATTAAAAATTTTTTTTAAAAGTAAATATTTTAATTTTAAAAAAAAAAAAAAATTATGGACAAATAAATTTAAAATGTAAAGTTTTAAATACTTAAAATACTTTTAAATTATTGTTATATATTATTAAAATAATTTATTTATTTGGTATAAATACCTTCATTTAAATCAATATATTATATATCACTAAGTAAATCAAAAATAATTCATTTCAAGTTTTTCCATTTTTTGAAACACCTTATCTGACCAATTGCACATTTCGTCGAAAGAAGAGAAATGTTAAGTTCTTTAGAAACACAATAAAGGGAAGAAAAGTCATTCCCATTTGAAAATCCTTCAATCCAGTTTAATCCTGAATTAACTAGTGTCTTGTGTACTTCTCCTTCTTTCTTTGTTAGATCCAAAAAAGAGGTGCATAATATGAAACTTGCCCAAACTACTAAAAGTAGAAAATAACATTTTTTTACAGAGGATAGGAATATGAAGATTTTTAAGAAATCCTTTTTATGGAATAAAGCACTTTTCTAACTTTATTATTCATTCTCTGTAGGATCGGTTTCAATTTTAAATCATTTGAAAACGGCACACCTAAGTAGGTATAGTAATTTCATTTTAGGTAACTCTTGATTTGAGAGATAGAAGGTAGGGTTATTGTTATTGAGATATCGTCAAACTTTCCCTCATACTACTAAACTTGAACATTAATTGATACTAAATTGCATTTTCATTATGAGATCTTATTGGAGGACATTTAACAATGCCATCTGCAAAGAGACCTTCACAACAGCATTTATCACCAATAGAAATTCCATAGTTTATCACAATTATTAAAAATGTCATTAATGAACAAAGTTAAATAAAATTAGTGAGAGGGAACAACCTTGACCTTGACGAACACCTTTCTTAATATTGAATGATTCCAATAATTGTCCATCCACCTTTAAAATAAGCCTTGGAAGATAAGTTTTTAAGTTTTCAATAAATTTATAGAAGTAATGAATTTCCATTAAAACATTATATATGGGAACTGAGTCATACGGCTTTTTATGGTCCTAAAAAGCAAGGAAAATATCTTCATTTTCAAATTTTGATCTCTGACATATAATTCTTAATTTTATTATATACAATTTTTTTATGAATAAGAATTAAAAAAAAAAAAAAAATAAAAATTCAGTTTTTTTTTTTTTTTTTTTTTTTTTTTTATTTTATTTTATTTTATTTTATTTTATTTTATTTATTTTTATATTCTTTTTAAATATATATTTACATATATATAATATAATAAATAAATAAATTTTACTAATAATCTAGTAATGCAATACATTGCGTAAAAAAAAAAAATCATTATATATAACATTTTGATATTTTTCAAAATTAAAAAATATATTACAAATCTAAAGATTTCATTATTAAAAAACTAGTGATATAATTGACAAGTTAAATAATCAATTCCACACCATTTACCATTTTCAATACCCTCATGAACCATGTCTATCAATGGTAATAACATTATAATTTTTACAGCATTTGTAACTCCTTGATTCAGACCAACAAGTTTTAGCTTCATCAGTAGCAGTAACAGTTGAAGATTTAGTAAAAATAGAAACCTTGTCAGCAGTAGAAGTATCCTTAACGGTTGATGAAGCTTTAGCTACAGTTGTAGTGGTAGAAGTAGTGGTAGTGGTAGTGGTAGTGGTAGTGGTAGTACTTACTGCTTCAACAATCGGGAAGCAGTAGCAACTAATCATAAAATGCTTAAAAATCTTATTGTTATTATAAACTTCATTTTTAATTTTATAAATATTTACAAAAAAGTAATTAAAAAAAAATTTACTGATTTTACAAAAAAATTTATAGATTTCTTTTGTTTACTTTAAAAAAAAAAAATATTATTATTTAATATACTTTATATAAATAAGAATTTATTTATTTTATTTCTTATTATAAAAAACTAATTTGATTTTTAACTTTAAAATTTTTCTTTTAATCCATTAAATTCTTATATTATTTTTATAAATAGGACAACTTTTAATTTATTATTTATATTTTGAATAAATGATTATTGAAAAAATAATTGTTAAAAATAAGAAACCAAAAAAAAAAAAAAAAAAAAAAAATAAAAAAAAAGAAAATTTACTCCTATTTATAATAATTAATAATTTCATTTCTATAATTTTTTCTTTTTAATTTTTATTATTATTAATATTTTAATCTTTTTTTTTTTTTTTTTTTTTTTTTTTTTTTTCTATTTTATAAATGTGCAGATTTCTTAAACATTTCAAATTATGTTAACATTTTAATTTATTATACTCATTAAATATATAAAAGAAAAAAAATAAAAAAGATTTTTTTTTTTTTTTTCTAAAAAGAATAAACTATATACCTTTTTTTAATCGTTTAATTTATTTATTGTATATAATTTAATGAAAAAAAGAAAAAAGAAAAAAAATAAAAAAAAAAAAAATATATATATATATATATATCATATATTTTTTGAAAATTTTTTAAAAATTTTATTTAAACTTTATATCTAAAAAAAAAATATCTTATTAAAAATTTAAAAGAAAAATTATCTGCTTGTTTAATTTAAGGACAAATAACAATTTATGTTTAAAAAAAAAAAAAAAAATAAAAATAAAAAAAAAAAAAGAGTATATTTAAATTATATTAGAAAATAAAATACTGTATTAAATATTAAATATAAAATTATTTCTTTTCTTTTCTTTTCTTTTCTTTTTTTTTTTTTTTTTTTCTAAATTTTAACATTAATAGAAAAATAAATTTATGTAAATATCATTTATTAGAAAGAGAGTTCTTATTAAAATTATATCTATTTTTATCTACCATTAAATTTATAATTACATTTTTAATTTTTACTTTGTTGATTTCAATAAAATTTGGATTTATTTATTTTTTTTTATAACTTCTTTAGGTAATTCAACAAAAATAACGTCAATTAATTCTGATGCGAATACATAAATGTCATCATTTTATTTGATATTTTTATAGCTTGTTATTTATTATTTGCCATGTTAATATTATTATTATTATTATTATTATTATTATTATTATTTTTTGAATTTTCTAATAATATATGTGATTATTCGTCATTATTCTTTTATATTTTTTTTCATAATTAAAAAATTTTTTTTTAAAATCAAATAATTTAATTTTTTTTTTTTTTTTTTTTTTTTTTTTTTTTTTTTTTTTTAAAAAAAAAAAAAAAATACGGACAGACAAATTTAAAATGTATTGTTTTGAATACTTTAAATATATACATTTTACAATTTAAATTTATTATTATATAATTAAATAATATTAATATTATAAAATGAATCTATCAGAATTATCAGTTTCACTTTCTATTTTAGTTTCACTTTCTTTTTGTTTAAAATCTTTTATATATATATTTTAATGTTCATTTTTTAATTTTAAATTAAAAAAGTCAATTGATTGATTATTAAATTATTATTAATAAAAAATTACCGATTATTTTTATTTCATTTACTATCATTTATATTTCATCTAACATCTTTTTGTGTTTCTATAAATGAATTAAATATATATGATATATATATATTATTATTAACTAATAATTGTATAATTTCATTATTATTTTCAGTATCATTTTTAAATATTGTCATTATGAACAATTAAATAGTTTACTATATACTTATTTTAAAAAATATATACTACCATTAATGAAGTTATATCATGTCTTGATCTATTTATCTATTTTTAATATTCTTAAATTTTAATAAACATTCTTCTAATTTATAATAACGTGTTTTACAAGTAATATATATTTCAATATATTTTGTTTTTAATAAAAATTTTGTATATTCTTATTTAAATAAATAATAATAAGTTAATAATAGTTTTACATGTACTTATTTAAATACTTTTATTTTAAGTAATGATATAAAACTTATTGTAAATATCAATTTTATATACACATATTTATTAACACTTTTATTTTAAGAAAAACAGAACAAAAAAAAAATAATAATAATTAAATAAAATAAAATAACTAAAAATAAAATAAAATTAAATTGAATTAAATTAAAAGGATTAAAATAAAATAATATAAAATATAAGAAATAAAGATATAAAGAGACAGAATATAATATTAATATTATAATAATAAAAAATAATAGAAATATTTAGAGAAACCTAAACTCAGATTAAAAAAAATAAAAATAAATACATTTTAAAGTTTATATTTTTAATATTTATTTTATAACTTTAAAAATAGATTTTTGAATGTAATATGTATTATACATATTTAATCTATAATCTATTTTTATATTTTATTATCTCAAATTAAATAGTAAATGTAATTACATTAATTTTTCAATTTCATTTGATTGGGTTCACTTTCCAAACATTTCTGAATAAAATTTTTTTAATTAATTTTTTTTTTCTTTTTTTATAAAAATAATTAAATTAAAAAAAATTATTTTTTAATGTAGAAACCATTTTTGTTCATAAATAAGAACAAACCAAAGTAAATCTTAAAAAATTTACAATTTAAATTTTATTTAATTTTTTTTTTTATTTTATTTCATTTTATTTTATTTTATCTTTTTTTTTTATAAAATGGATTACGATAAATCTATTGCTCAAGTTGAAAAAGATTTCGAAGACAGTGTAATTCCAGGATTACGCAAATTTGTTGAAATCGACAATCTTTCGCCAGAATATGATCCTGAATGGAAGACCAATGGAAAATTAGAAAAAGCTGCAAATCACTTAATTGAATGGTCAAAAAGTCAAGGAATTAAAGGTTTAACTGCAGAAATTGTTAAAGAAAAGGATAGAACTCCATTAGTTTTTATTCAAATTGAACCAACTAGTCCAGATATTAAAACAAATGTTTTACTTTACGGTCATTTTGATAAACAACCTCATATGTTACCATGGAATGAAGGTTTACATCCAACAAAACCTGTTCAAAGAGGTGACTATTTATATGGTAGAGGGGTAAGTGATGATGGTTATTGTACTTTTTCTATTATAGAAGCAATAAAATTAATTCAATCCCAAGGTCAAAACCATGGAAGAATTAGTGTAACAATTGAAGGTTGTGAAGAAAGTGGATCAGTTGACTTAATGTACTATTTAAATAAATTAAGTGATAGAATAGGCGATATTAATATGATGGTCTGTATGGATAGTGGTTGTATTGATTACAATAGTTTATGGCTTACTACTTCTTTACGTGGTGTTGTTACCGTTGACCTTACCGTTGAATGTCTTAAGGAAAGTGTTCATTCTGGTACTGGTAGTGGTATTGCTCCTGATTCATTTACCGTTATTAGAGAATTATTAGATAGAATTCAAGATAGTAAAACTCATAAAGTTATTGATGAATTATGTGTGGATATTCCTCCATATAGAATTGAAGAAGCAAAAAAATTGGCTGGTTTAATTAAGGAAAAGGCAGTTACTGATAAAGTTAAATTAGTTGATGGTGTTAAGCCTCTTTCAGATGATATGGCTGAAGTTATTTTGAATAATACTTGGAGACCAACTGTTGTAGTTGTTGGAATGACAGGTTTCCCAAAGGCGGAAACTGCAGGTAATGTATTGAGAGATAAAACATCTTGTAGAATTAGTTTAAGATTACCTCCAACATTTGATGGAGCTAAGGCAGGTGAAATTATGAAAAGAAAATTAACTGAAAATCCACCTTACAATAGTAAAGTCAGTGTAAGAATTGGTGAGTTTGGTAATGGTTTTGCTTCCAATGATTTAAGTGAAAAATTAAAGAACAGTTTCAATGCTAGTAGCAGAAAATTATTTGGAAGAGATTATTACTGTTATGGTGAAGGTGGTAGTATTCCATTTATGCATGAAATTCAAAAGAAATATTCTAAATGTGATTTATTGGTTACTGGTGTATTAGGTCCTCTTAGTAATGCTCATTGTCCAAATGAATGTTTGAATGTTCCTTTCACTAAGAAAATTACTGTTGCTTTAGCTCATGCCATACGTGATTATTGTTCATAAGAAAATTATTTGTTAAAAAAAAAAAAATTAATCCCAATTAAATAATTTATTTATTGATTAATGATTTCAATTTGATTATTTAAAAATAATATCATTAAAATAATAATAGTTAAAAAAAAAAAAAAAAAAAGATAAAAAAAGTTATTAATATATTAGTTTCATAATGAAATTGAATAATAAAATAAAATAAAATAAAAGGTGTAAAACATTGAGTAAAGTTATAAATTGTAAATCAAAAAAAAAAAAAAAAAATTGTCAAAAATGAATAAATCAAAATTATGCATATAAACTAATGCAAAAATACAAAAAAAAAAAAAAAAAAAAAAAATAAATAATAAAGTATGATAAAATGAAAAATGTAATAAAAATTTTAAACTGAAATCATTTAAGAAAAAAAAAAAAAACATATATATTTATATATATATGTAATTATTCAAATCGATTAAAATAATAAATAATTATGTAAAACGAATAAAAATAAAATAAAAAAAAAAAAAAAAAAAAAAAAAAGATATTTTTTAATTTTTAATTATTATTATCATTATTTATAAAAATAATATTAATAATACAATTAAAATAAAATAAATGTATAGTTTTTATTTTTTTTACAAGAAACTATCGATTAATTGGCTAGCACGTGACTCAACCGGGTTAGGTTATTCTAGCCTCACTTCTAGGGAGTTAGGCACCGAAAAGCATTCCAAGAGAAAAATCGTGCTAGAAAATCTCAGCAATAATATGTATGGTTAGAGCACCAATGCTGAATAAACAGTAAGGCTGTACAGTAGGGGAGTATATCCACCAAAGTGTTGTGACTACCTTAATATTCCCATGTCTTGAGGGGGGACACAGGGTGGTCCACACCGGAAGTAAAAAAAAAAAAAAAAAAAAAAAAAAAAAATCGCTTAATTATTATTTACTATTCTATTATTCAACTATTTATTTTATTATCTTTATATACTTTGTATTAATTATTTAAATTATATATATAAATATACTTTATATTTCATTATTATAAATATGTATTAGTAAATCATTTAAGTTTATTTCTGATAGGATATTGAAATTATTATTTTCTTCATATCTAAAAAAAAAAAAAAAAAAAAAAAAAAAAAAAGTTATAATTATAATAATAATTTATACATATTAAAAAAAATAATAATAATAATAATTTATACATATTAAAAAAAAATAATAATAATACTTATATCTTTATTAATATGATTTTTTATCTTAATAAAATAAAATAAGATATATTTTTTTAATTTCGAAAAATATTTATTAATAATATTGTTAGTAGTATTATTAGTATTATTAGTAGTATTAATAGTAGTAATAGTATTTTTTTTACATAATTAATATTATTTTGAAGATTAATAAAAAATTTCAATAGCTCTCAACCATTGCAAAATTTTGAAGTTTTATTAATTCATTGAAACATATCGTCAAATAAATTATTATCTTAGTAACTAATTTTCTAAATTTTGTTACGGTTTCAAAATCATCATTATTAAAAAAAAATATTATACGTTAAATTTCTTTATGGAATTTAGTTTATTTAATTTATTTAAAAGTTATTTATTAATATTTTTTTTTTTTATTATTTTTATAGAAATTTAATATATAATATTAAATATATATAATAAAAATTGATGGATACAATATAGTCAATGAACTATAAAAATTACACGAAATAGAATCAAATACATTCTCATAAACATAACTTTTAATAATATTATTATTGTTTTATTATTATTATTATTTTTTTTTTATAAATATATTAAATAATTTTAACTAAATATGTAAATTAAATTTTGAAAAAAAAAATTTTTTTTTTTTTTTAAAACTAATTTATTAATATATATATATATATATAATATTTACAGTTATTCAAAAAATGGAAAATCCAAAATATCATCTTTTAATTTTCCTTCCTTCTAATATGATTATTATATAAATTTCTATTAATTATAAATAAATATTAAGTTATTAAAAAGAGGGAAAAAAGATTAATTTGTAAAGAACGATTATTACTGTTTATATTAAGCTATATTCGAAGGACTAATTATAGATGTTGTGAAGGATTATTTTTTTTTTTTTTTTTTATTTTTTACTATAACAATTAAAAAAAGAAATTCAAGAGAGTTAATAACAACTAATATAATATGTTAGTTAGGTAATCCGCTAAGTTGATAGTATACAAAAAAAAAAAAAAAAAAAAAATACATTTAAAATTCTTTTAAGAGATATTTATTTTAAATGACTTTGTTTCTCCTACATCATTAAGTTATGGATCATTTTTTTTTTGAAGTTAAAATTTTAGAAAAAGTGAATAAAAATAAAAAATAAAAAATAAAAAATAAAAATAAAAATAAAAATAGAAATAAAAATAAAAATAAAAATAAAAATAAAGTAAACAGTGAAGTAATATAAAAGAGTAAAGTATTAATAAAAATAAAATAAAATAAAATAAAATAAATAGTAGAAATATGAATATAAAGTACAAATTGAATAAAATAAATAGTAAAATATAAATATAAAGTACAAATTGAATAAAATAAATAGTAAAATATAAATATAAAGTACAAATTGAATAAAATAAATAGTAAAATATAAATATAAAGTACAAATTGAATAAAATAAATAGTATAGTAAAATATAAATATAAAGTACAAATTGAATAAAATAAATAGTAAAATATAAATATAAAGTACAAATTGAATAAAATAAATAGTATAGTAAAATATAAATATAAAGTACAAATTGAATAAAATAAATATTCTACTATTTATTTTATTTTATTTTATTCAATCTCTACTTTATATTTATATTTCAACTATTTATTTTATTTTATTCAATCTGTACATTATATTCATATTCTACTATTTATTTTATTTTATTTTATTTTATTTTATATACTTATATTATTAAGTTCTTTATTTATTTATACATTTATTTTTTTTTACATATAATTGTATAAAATTTTTTTATGGCGTTAACAAAAAATTTTAAAAGACATTAAAAATAAATGGCGTATTGAAAATTTGTATTATAAAAATTGGCGAAATGCACCACATTCATATCTATATTAATTTCAATTATTCAAATTAATTATATAATTAAATTTATCTTAATATTTTATTAATATTTATATTATTATATTATTAATATCATATAATTAAATACTATTATGTAACTTACAAAGTATAAAAGAAAGATGTAAAAATCTATCTTTTATGTTCTTTGGAAGGTTATTGTATAATTACTTTAATAGCAATATTTTATAGATATTTCATTATTAAATAAAAAGGAATTATAAATAAAATTAATTAAATAACTTTAATTATTGAAGTCAATTTTTAATAAATTTTAATTGAACTAAATTATTTAAATGTATTTATTATTATTATATATCTATATCTATACAGAATATTACTATATAGACATATCGACTTAGTAAATTTTTTTTTAATAAAACATATTTTTTTATTTAAATTTAAAACATAAAATATATCAAAATCTTAACAGATTAATTTTTTTTTTCTATCTTTGGTAATATGAAGTTTAAATTTAAATAAAAATAAAATTGAAAATTAAAATTTTAATATAACTAAAATTATCATCTTAAAAAAAAAAAAAATTTTAATATATTCAAAAAGTAAAAATTTTTAATTATTAAATTAAATCAATATTAAATTTAATGTATATATTATACAATAAAATTTTTATTATACTAATAATATAGTATAAATAATAATATATTATATATATTAAATATTAATACATTAAAATAATATTAAATAATATTAAAATAATTAATATAATATAAATTTTTTAATAATTTATTTACATTTAGGTCGTATTCTTAGTATTAAAATTAACAAAACAGAAGAAGGAAAATATATTGTAAACAAGTTAAATAAATACAACGTTACAGGAGAGAAAAATAACCTTTATTCAGATATAACTGATAAAGAAGAAAATAAATAAAAGATAGATCCTACTAAATATAGAATAGTAGTAGGATCTTTAATTCATTTAGCAAGATGTACAAGGCCAGATATCTGTGAGACAATAAGAAAATTTTCTTCTAAAAGAAATAATCCAATCATTAAAGATTGGAGAAAGGTACAAAATGTTCTTAAATATTTGAATAAAACAAGAAATTTCTTTTTAAAATTTAATAACAAAGAAGACATTGCCACATACTCAGATGCCAGTTTCGGACCTAAAGATGTTGATGATAATGCTAAATCCACTACTGGATATATAATATACATGGGATGTGCTCCAATCTGTTGGAAATCAAGGAAACAAAAGTTCCCAGCTCAAAGTACAACGGAAGCGGTATTTAATGCAACAGCAGACTTAATTGAAATGATTATGTTGTTAAATAATCTAAATAAAGAAATTGAAGGAAAAGTTTTATTACGTCTGGTCTTTTGTGATAACATTAGTAATATTAAGATCTTAGACTAATGAAAAAAGAATCAATTCCTCAAGGCATTTTGACCTAGATTATTCCTTTGAGATGAATTACATAAAGGAAGATTTTATTAATATGTCGTATGTAAGTTCAAATAATATGTTAGTCGATGTATTAACTAAAAGAGTAAGCAAAAGATTCCATTGAATATTTTATTGATACTACTTTCTTTTATTAAAACATTTCGAGGAATTTTAATTTGAGGGGGGCGAGTTTGGATTTTTCAAACAAAAATTCCTCTCATCATTTCCTACATTAAATTTTTAGTACGAAATTTATGAAATTATAATTTTTATATTAAAACTTAATTTATTATTATATAAACTACTTTAGTTACTTTTAGTTTCAAAATGGAAAAATTTATTTATAAAAGAGAATTTTTCAAGAGAAGAAGTCATAAAGTAAAAATAAAGTAGAATATCAAAATATACAATAGTAAAAAGTGTTATAAAATTAATATAAAAAAAAATTTTATATAAATACAAAAAATTATTCTTATTTTATCAGAGAGAGAGTTTTTTTATTTTAGTCAAAAATATTTTTATTTTAAAATATAACAAAAGGGAAGTTATATTTTAAAGGAATTTATTAATAAAAGCAAATAAAAAGAAAAATTTCGCGTTTTATATTTTAAAGTATAATTAAATTTATTATTTTAATTAAAAATAAATTTTATATTAAGTAAAGTTTGATACATTATTAAATCTTTCGTACAAATATTGGGCATTAATAGTTGGGTTTCTAAATTATTATATTATTCTGAGGATAATTTTTAATTTATTTATGATTAATAATTATTTAAAACAATACATTTTATATTTAATATTATATAAAATAAAAATAAAATTATATTATCTTTAATTTTTAACTTTTTTTTTTTTTTTTTTTTTTTTTTTTTTTTTTTAATTAAATATACGCTTAAAATATTAAACAAGATTTTTATATAATTTTTTTCCTATTAAACTAGATTTTTATATAATTTTTTTCTTATTTTTTTTAAGAAAAATATGAGAAAATAAATTAAGTTTTATATGAATCAGATGACCTAATTAGAAGATTCACTTAACATTAATATTAACGATATAAGAATTGATTCGTATTTTCAACAAACGTTAAAAATTATTTTTAATTTCTATTTAAATTATTTGTATTTAATATGTAAATAACAATTAACAATAATGAAATATATATTAATACTAACCAAATTTAAAGTTGATTATTATATATTATAATTAATATATAATAATTATAATAATTATAATTAATAAAGTATTAATGAACTACAATAGTAAATATTGTAGTTCGACATATTATTATATAAAAACGGTAAAGTGCTTCTATATGGAGTTTCTTTGCTTATGGGGGTTGAGCGTCGACGTCCTACCGGTATGGTAGTTAAACATACACCCATATTAAAATATGGGGGAGACGAAAGTCTCCAGTCCATAAAAAAATATATATATATATATATATATATGTAAAAAGTTTGTAGGAGGTTATATATTGTATGTACATACTAAATTATCATCAAACTGTATAATATATATTCATTAATATTATAGATTTTATCTATTATATCATTTTAATATATAATATTTTCTATTATTTTTTTGATTTATAGGTAACAGATTTCTTTAATATAAATTTAATAATTATTAATAACCAGCTTTTTATTCATACGGTTTATAAATTTTTTAAAATGAATATAAATATTAATATTTCACTCTATACTTTTTTTTTTTTTACATTAAAATATAAATTTTAAAAAAATAAATAAAAAATAAAATAAAACATATAAAAGTTATTAAATTAAAAAAAAAAAAAAAAAAATGAATTATAAATTATTATTATTTGCTCTATTATATAATATTCATTATGTTTTTGCTTCAAAGGGTAATATATTAAATCAAAAACATAATGGTGATATTAATTCTTGTCCAGATACTATAGCTCCTTCTCCAGCTTATAAAATGACGAATGGTTATTATATTGGTTATGCTTACAATGATTGTAGTGCAAATAACATATATATCTGTAAAAGTTATGAATATAGATACGGTACTCCATTTTGTATACCTGTGGCTGGTTGCTCTGCTCCATGTATTCCAACTTTTTATCAATGTTACAATTATGAAGGTAAAACATATACATTCATGGATTTAGATGGTAATCCATTTGATGGAAAATGCAATAAGTTAATTAAGGCTGTTTTCAATGCTCATGACAGTAAATGCTATTTTAGTCCTTATGGTAATACTCCTATTCCAGGTAGCAATTTTTCAATAAGATATCAATATACAAATGCTAATAATGATGGAGTTACTCCAAGAACGGTCAACGGTCGTTGTATTACTTATAACGGTTGGTGTCCTTGTGAAAGATATTATGAAATACAACAACCAAAGCCACAACCACAAACTAAACCTTCTGGAAAATGTCCTTATGGAACAACCACTAATGATCGATGTGGACCAGACAACGGTAATAAATGTTGTCATACTGGTTACTGTTGTAGTAAATATGGTTACTGTGGTAAATCCAATGATCACTGTAAAAAATCTAAAGGTTGCCAAAGTAATTTTGGAAAGTGCATAAATTAATCAAATAGATTTAAAATAAAAAAAAAAAAAATAAAAAAAAAATAAAATAAAATTAATAAATGTAGTTAGTAGATTTCTTATTTAATTTAGTTTTTCTATTATTTTTATTTTTATTTATACATATAAATTGTTTAAAATGATAGAAAAAAAAATTATTTTAACAAAATTTTTATGTTTAAATAAAATAATTAGATGACAATAACTAGAAAAACTTTTGTAAAGAAAATAAAAAAGATATTAGTTCAATGAACTTTAATGAAATAAAATAAAAAAAAAAAAATTAATATATAATAAAATAAAATTAAATAATAATAAAATAATAAATAAATAAATTTATTATTAAAATAAAACATTAAATAAAATCATCATCAATTTACTATCCTTCCAATATTCTTAATGATCAAAAGTATCAAAGTAAAAAAAAAAAAAAAAAAAAACTCTTTTCAAATTGCGATACGAATACTTTTGCTCTCTCCTTTCCAAATGAAATCATAATTTCTACTACAGGTACTACGACCACCACTACAACCACGACTATCATCCCAAAGCTATTCTTCTTATTCTTATTCCAGTATAAAAAAAAAAAAAAAAAAAAAAAAATAAAATAAAATAAAATAAAATAAAATAAATAAATATTATTTTATTAATAAAAATAATATATAAAAAAATATAAATATATATAAATAGTATTTTATTAATTGAAATGATGTAAAAAGGTTATTAAATCCATTATTAAATAATTTAATGAAATATGAATAAGAAATATATATAAATATGTATTTTATTTTATTTTTTCTTTTTTACTTTCATTTTTATTTTTATTTTTTTTTTTTTTAATTTTTAATACTGTTAGTATCCTATTTTTTTTTATATATTTATATATATATTTTTTTATTTCTTGGTGAATATTTCTTTTCATTAATTGAATAGCCATGGATAGTCCACTTCCTTGATGTAATAATGACTTGTATTTACAATATTTAAAAAGCTTTCTTTATATAAATTTAAAAAAAAAAAAATGATGACTTATGATGACTTTAGAAAAGTAAATAATTCCTTTTTTTCTTTTTTTATTTTTTTTTTTTTTTTTTTTTGTTTTATTTTTTTTATTCGATATCTTTAAGGTGAAAAGCTTGTATCCAATGATAGGCAATTTTATTTAATCATTTTTAAAAGTTATTCCGTTATTATTGATTTTATAAGAGGAAAAAGGAGAAAAAACACAAAAAAAAAAAAAAAATAGAGTTGATGAAGAAATAATTTTTTTTTTTACTTTTCTATTTTTGTTTTCATGCCATCATAATAGTCTATATGTGTATACATATGTTATTACGATTACCAATGGAATATACACTTTATAATATTATCTGTGATATTTGTAGAGGATTGCTTAAAAAGACATAAATAAAATAAAATAAAATAAATAGTTGAAATATGAATATAAAGTAGAGATTGAATACAATAAAATAAAATGAAATAAAATAAAATAAAATAAAAACAATAAAAAAAAAAAAAAAAAAAAAAAAAAAAAAAAAAAAAAAACAATATTAAAGCGATGAAAATGATACTTGGTTTATTAATGGTACAATTAGATGTATTAAAAAATTATTTATTATCTGTAGGTTATTTAAATATAGACGATGATTAATAATTGTATCAACTTCATTTTATTTTTTATTTTTTTTTTTTTTTTTATATTTTTAATATATATCCCTATTTACTTTATTAAAATATATCTCTATTTACTATTTATTTCATTTCATTTTATTATTTACTAATAGTTTACATTTATATCATATCTTATTTTTATTTTTATTAATATCTTTCATTTTTTATTATTATACTTAATTTCTCTAAAAAAAAAAAAAAAGCTTTTAATATTTTATTTTTTAATTTATCATATTATATTAATGGTGTTTTTTTATATATTTATATTTAAACCATATATATAAACCTTATATTTAACAATTTGGTTGAATTTCTTATTTGATTATTACTTTGATAACTTTCATTATCTAAACTTTTATAAAAAAAAAAAAAAAAAAAAAAATAAAAAAAAAAAAAAAAAAGAACTACGGATAAAAAGATAAAGATTAATATTTAAAAGTATTTCCAAAAAATTAATAATTTTTATAGGAATGAATGGAATTGAAGGACTCTGGCTAAGTTTATCATAAAAAGATATTTAAATTTAAAAAAAAAAAAAAAAAAAAAAAAAAAAAAAGAGAGAACTCTTTTCTCCTAAAAATAAAGCTTATTCCAATTTATATATATATATAAATATGAATATACATAAAATATTATATATTATTTTTTCTTTTTCTTTTCTTTTTCTTTTCTTTTTTTTATTAATTAAAGTTTTAATGTATTTATTTCTACAAAAAAATTAAAAAAATTTTATGTAGTATAAAATCATAAATTTAAATTAATTTTAAATTAAAAAGTAGATGGAATTAAAGATTTTTTTAATTTTTTAACTTTATTATTAATTTAATTTTATATTTTTTGATAATAAACAATACTATTAAACAATGTAACTTTATTTATTATTATTTATACAAAGATATTTTAAAAAAATTAAAAAAAAATTAAAAAAAAAGTTAAAATAATATAAAATATAAAATATATAATATATAATATATAATATATAATATATAATATATAATATATAATATATAATATATAATATATAATATATAATATATAATATATAATATATAATATAATTTTTTTGTTAATGATGATTTGTCCAATGAAGAAAGAAAAAATAAAAAAAAAAAAAGTAATAAAAAAAAAAATTTTTTTTTAATTATTTTCATATTTTAAGTTTCATAAATTAAATTTTTTTCTTTTTTAAATTCATTTTAGATCAATCATAAAACATCCAAACAAAACAAAACAAAACTAATCAAAAATAAAAATAAAATAAAATAAAATAAATAGTAGAATATAAATATTAAGTACAGATTGAATAAAATAAAATAAAATAAAATAAAATAAAATAAAATAAAATAAAATAAAATAAAATAAAATAAAATAAAATAAAATAAAATAAAATAAAATAAAATAAAATAAAATAAAATAAAATAAAATAAAATAAAATAAAATAAAATAAAATAAAATAAAATAAAATAAAATAAAATAAAATAAAATAAAATAAAATAAAATAAAATAAAATAAAATAAAATAAAATAAAATAAAATAAAATAAAATAAAATAAAATAAAATAAAATAAAATAAAATAAAATAAAATAAAATAAAATAAAATAAAATAAAATAAAATAAAATAAAATAAAATAAAATAAAATAAAATAAAATAAAATAAAATAAAATAAAATAAAATAAAATAAAATAAAATAAAATAAAATAAAATAAAATAAAATAAAATAAAATAAAATAAAATAAAATAAATAAAATAAAATAAAATAAAATAAAATAAAATAAAATAAAATAAAATAAAATAAAATAAAATAAAATAAATAAAATAAAATAAAATAAATAGTGGAATAGTGAATATAAGGTACAGATGGAATAGAATAAAAATAAAATAATTTGAATTTAATTAGATTAGATATTATTTAAATTCTTTTTTAATTTTAATTTTAATTAATGATAAAAGATGACATTATCATCATCATTTTTTTTTTTTTTTTTTTACTATTATTCTTTATTTTTTTTTATTTTTGTTTTATCTTTTAATTTTTAATCTTTTAAAAAAAAAAAAATTTTTTTAATTATAACTTGTTTTGGAAATTTTTGATACCAAATAAATGAAATAAATGAATGAAATAAATAAATAAATTTATTATTTATTATTTATTATTATTTAATATTATTTATTTTAATTTATTTTTTAATACTATTAGCAATAATATTAAATTAGTAAATATAATAAATTAATAAATAAAATATACCCCCCAAAAAAAGATGCTCAAAAAAAATTTAAACAAAATAAATATAAAATATATTTAAAAATAAATAAATAATAAAAAATAATGGAATAATAAATAATGAATAATAAATAATGGAATAATAAATAATAGAATAATAAATAATAAATAATAAATAATAAATAATAAATAATAAATAATAAATAATAAATAATAAATAATAAAAAAAGTATTTATTATTAAATAATAATAAATAATAAATAATAAAAAGAATATTCATTATTAAATAATAATAAATAATAAATAATAAATAATAAATAATAAAAAGAATATTTATTATTAATAATAAAAAGAGTATTTATTATTAAATAATAATAAATAATAAATAATAAATAATAATAACAATAAATAATATATAATTAAATAATTACATTTATTTTTTTTTATAACTTCATCATCACCAACAAAAATAAAAAAAAGTAAAAAAAAAAAAATAGAAAAGAAATAACTCAAAAAAAAAAAGAAAATAAATATAATAGTTAGTAATACGAGAGTATTAATAGATATAAAAATAAAAAAAAAATAAAAATAAAAATAAAAATAGTAATAGTGATAGTAATAGAAATAGTTAATAGAAATAAAATAATTTAAAATATGAAAACATATTATAAATATTCAATAAAATATAATTGTTATAAATATATATATAAAAAATATAAATATAAAATATAAGTATATAAAATATTATAAATATATCAAATTAATTATAAAAAGTGCAAAGTAAAAAAAAAAAATTAAAATAAAAATTATCAATAAAAATAAAAAAATTAAAAGAATTATTCAATTATTTATTATTCAATTATTTATTGTTTATTATTTATTGTTTATTATTTATTATTTATTATTTATTATTTATTATTTATTATTTATTATTTATTATTTATTATTTATTATTTATTGTTTATTATTTATTATTTATTGTTTATTATTTATTATTTATTATTTATTATTTATTATTTATTATTTATTATTTATTATTTATTATTTATTATTTATTATTTATTATTTATTATTTATTATTTATTATTTATTATTTATTATTTATTATTTATTGTTTATTATTTATTATTTATTGTTTATTATTTATTATTTATTATTTATTATTTATTATTTATTTTATTTTTTCATTTTAATTTTCATTTTTTTTATGATTGTTTTTTTTTTTTTTTTTTGACTCAATGTTACAGAAAATGAATGAATGAATAAATAAATTTTTTATTTCTCTCCAAATTCAAATTTAATTTTAAATTATTTAATTATTCACTAATTCACTTATATATTTATTTATTTTCTTATTTTTATTAATTTTTTTATTTTTTTCTTTATTTATTTGTTTATTTATTTATTTATGTTTTATTGTATTTTTAAAATTAAAATTATATTACAATAGTAAAGATTAAAGTATATTCTAATATAGGATGAAATATATATTATTTCAATATATATATTATTATTAAGTCTAATAAATTAAGATATATATTATTGTATAATCTAATAAATAATGTAAAATAAATTACTTATAAAATATATATATATTCCTGTATATTCTAATATATATTATAAAATGAATTATCAAATTATTTTAAAACATTTTCTATTAAATAAATAAATAAATAATTTTTTTTTATATAAAACGAAAAATATCTCCAAACTTTTTGTTTTTTTTTTTAAATAAAAAAAAAATAAAATTAAAATTAATATAAAATATACATAAAAAATTAATAAAAATAAAAACAAAAATAGGGTGGTGTTTTAAGAGATTATTACCAAAAAAAAAATATTTAAAGATAAAATAAAATATAGTAGAAAAGAAAAATACTTTATTTTTGTTATTAAAAAAAAAAAACAAAAAAAAAGAAAAAATTAATATTTAAAATAAAATGAATTTTAAAAAAATTTTTTACAATATTTCATTGTGGACTACATTAGTTAGTGGTTTGACTTGTAGTAATGTAAGAACTTGTAAAGCTCTTCCAGGTTCCAAAAACATTTCTTCATTTACAATTACATCTAAAACTCTTCCAAGTTCCAAAAACATTTCTTCACTTACAACTACAACTAAAACTCTTACAAGTTCCAGAACCATTTCTTCATTTACAACTACAACTAATCCTCTTCCAACCATAACTAATGATCCTTATGCTATTATTCTAAATGATTCAAATAAATGTGGAGAGGGGGAAATACCATATGATGTTATCAATAGAGTTAAACATCATTGTGAAAGTAAATATAATGGAAAGCTTTCAATTAGTTTTGATTATTATCTTAATGGATGCTATACAAATTTAAGCTATGTAGGATGCAGTTTTTGTATCAATGGTGAACGCAATGAAAATAATAATTGTACTGTTGATGAAGATAATAAAGATGCTTTTCCATCTGAAGCGTATATTAAGTGTATTGAGGATGGAGGTTATTTAAGAGATAACCATGGTTACGTAATAAATACTGTGAATAAAGTAGATCATAATTATAATAAGCCAATCAGATGTCATTTTTGTGCTGAGGGATATGAACCTAATTTCTATAATTATGCATTTGAATGTAAAAAAGTGGATGTCCTCCAAGATAAATATACTAAATATAAAAATCTTCCATTTTTATCTACTTCTGAGATTCCTTTATCACCAAATAATTCCACTGAGTTTCCTGATATAAATACTTATCAAAATGATGAACCCGTGTTTTCTAATGAAACTATGAAAAAAGTAAAGGATTATTGTGAAAATACTTTACATGGAGTGGCTCAACTAAAATCTAAAAGGGATTCTTTCAAAATGAATTTAATATATTGTAATTTTTGTAATGATAAAAACTTAAAATATGATTTATATCATGATACCTGTAAACCAATTGGAGAAAATCAGGAAACAATGGAAGACGAGAATACTAATTGTACTGGTGACAACGAAATTTCTATTTCTGATTATGAAAAGTTCGTTGACTTATGTAATTCTAATTCAGGTACGCTTAGAATAAAATATCGTCAAAAAACTAAAAATTGTTTTAAAGGTGCTTTCATGAAATGTACATATCCTTTATTTTATCAAGTAAAAAGTACTCTGGTAAAAGGTCCTCCTAAAAAACTTTATCCAAGAACTGTTTTGGTAGAAAATAATAAAGTTAAAAAAGCTAAAACTCTTCCAGATATAGTTAATACCACAACTACTACCAATAAAACACTTCCAATAACTAAAGGTAAAACTATTTCAAACAGTCATACTAATATTAATGCTGCTACTGTTACCAGTAAAACCCTTCCAATAACTAAAGGTAAAACTATTTCAAACAGTCATACTAATATTATTGCTGCTACTGTTACCAGTAAAACCCTTCCAAATATTATTACTACTACCAGTAAAACACTATCTACTAATAGTAAAACACTTCCAAATATTATTTCTACTACTACTACTACTACTACTACTACTACTACTACTACTACTAAAGGTCTGATTAGAGTATGCAATACTCAAAATCTTAATAATTACCCTGTTGTTTATTGTTATACCTGTGATCACGGATTATTTGATGAACATGGGATATGTTATCCAGATAGAACAACTGAAGCTAAAATAAATTTAAAGAAAGAAGAATGTGAAGCAGCAGGTTACTATTTTGTTGAGGATAGGAATTATTATGAAACAAATTATTATTGTATTCAATGTGGTCGAAATTTTAGATATGATATTAAAGTGAAAGAATGTGTTCCAAAAGATATAGAATGTTCTTTGGAAAATAATAAATATGGAACTGAAAATTGTGAATTACTTGGTGGATCTTATAGAAATTCTGATATATGTCATCGGGTTTCCATCTGTGAAATTGAAGACAATTCTTCTTCAACAACAACAACAACAACAAAAACAACTAAAACAACTAAAACAACTAAAACAACTAAAACAACTAAAACAACTAAAACAACTAAAACAACTAAAACAACTAAAACAACTAAAACAACTAAAACAATTAAAACACCTAAAACAACTACTGCTACTAATACAACCATTTCTCTAAAATATTGTGATCCTCAAACAATGACTATCACTGAAAGAGAAACACTCATCGAAAAAGAAACCATTACGATTACCATAGCTGAAGGAGGAGAAATCACTCCTACTCCAAAGGAACCAGAAGAAAAATGTTCAAGTCGATATGCTCAATGTGGTGGTAAGAATTATCAAGGACCCACCTGCTGTCAATCGGGTTCTAAATGTGTCTTTGTTAATGAATATTATTCACAATGTCTCTAAAAAAAAAAAAAAAAAAAAAAAAAAAAAAAAAAAAAAAAAAATTATTATTATTAAAAATATAAATATTAAAATATTATATATTGATTATAATAATATAAAATAGCAATAATAATAATTATTAATATTGAAATACATAATATATATTTAAAATAATTTGTGAATTTAACAAAAAAAAAAAAAAAATTAGCAAAAATAATAATAAATATATATATATATTTATAAATATTAAATATATATAGTATATTGTTTTATTGATTAAAATAATATATATCATATGAATATATAATTAATATATATATATAATTAATTATTATGTTATTTTTTAATTTTTTTTTTTTTTTTTTTTTTTAAATATAATTTTACAAACATATAAATAAACTTTAAAAAATAAATAAATAAATAAAATGATAAAATAATCATTCAATAAATAATTTTAATTGAAAAAAAAAAAAAAAAAAAAAAAAAAAAAAAAAAAAAAATAAAAATAAAATAAAAATGAAATCATAATAGTTTATAATTTAATGATTAAATAATTAAATATCATTTATCTAAGTTATGTAAAATTGTCTTTTATCTCTTAAAGCAATAAAAGTGTTAATATTGTATTGAATGCTATTTTATTTCTTATTTTTTATTTTTATTTCTTATTTTTTATTTTTATTTTTTATTTTTTATTTTTATTTCTTATCTTTTATTTTTACTTCTTATTTTTATTTTATTTTATTATTTTAACTGTTAGGAATAATTTTATATTTATCTTTTTCAAGATGATCTCTTTTTGAAGTTTGCAATGATAATTGAACAAAAATCCTTGGAGGTTTTTTTTAGATTTAGAAAAGAATTATGATAATAATATTTATTATTTTATATTGAGTATTCTTCTTGGCGGGCGTTTCAATATATGAAAAAAAAAAAAAAAAAAAAAAGAATTAATATTAAAATAAATAAATATAAAAACATTATTATATTGATTAAAATTATCTAAAATAACAATAAAAATATATATATATAATATTACTTTATTGATTAATATAAAATATAAAATATATATATATAAACTTTATTGATTAATATAATATAAAATATAAAATATATATATATAAACTTTATTGATTAATATAATATAAAATATAAAATATATATATATAAATATTAAATTATACAAGATATATTATTTTATTGATTAAAATAATATAAAATATATGAATTAAAGATATATATTATTTGAATGTATAATTAATATATATATAATTAATTACAATATTTTTTTTTTTTTAAATATATTTTTACTAACATATAAATAAACTTAACATAAATAAATAAATAAAATAACTTTTAATTTATTTTTTTTTTAGTTTATTAGCGAAAATGAAAATTAATAATAATACAAATAATAATAATAGAGAAAATAATAATAATGATGAAAAAAATTGTTAAAATAAGAAAATAATATAATGATATGATTTATAGAATATATAAACTTTAAAATTTTTCTTTAATTATTGAAATTATATATATATATTTATATATATAATATAATTATATTTAAATATTAATCTTTTTATAAAAGATTAAAAACAAAAACAAAAAAAAATAAATATAAAATTGAGTACAAAATGAATAATTAAAAAAAAAAAAAAAAAAATATTTATTAAAATTTACAGTTATAATATTTTTTATAAGTATTATATATTTATAATATTTTTTATATTTATAATATTTTTTATATTTATAATATAATCTATTTTTTAAATATTATTTATAGCAATTATATTTTATATAATATTTATAATATGTTTATATATATCTATAATATTTTTTTTATATATTTTAAAATTGTTTTTTTATTTTTATATAGCTTTTATATTTTAATTTTCTTTTATAACCAGAATCTATTAATTTTTAATTATTTTCATATTTTAAATTATTTTATTTCTATTACTATTACTATTACTATTACTATTATATCTATTATTACTTGTATTGCTAATTATTTATTTATTTATTTATTTTGAGTTATTTTTTTTCTATTTTTTTTATTTTTTATTGTTTATTTTTTTATTTTTATTTTTTATTTTTTTTTTTATTTTTATTTTTTATTTTTAACTTCATTATCATCAATAAAAGAAAAAAACTAAAACAAAAATAA
This sequence comes from Neocallimastix lanati (nom. inval.), assembly GCA_016946835.1. Taxonomy (NCBI): domain Eukaryota; kingdom Fungi; phylum Neocallimastigomycota; class Neocallimastigomycetes; order Neocallimastigales; family Neocallimastigaceae; genus Neocallimastix; species Neocallimastix lanati (nom. inval.). The sequence continues at coordinate 104,147 of JACVTC010000081.1, read as the reverse complement.
AAATAAAAATAAAAATAAACAATAGTAATTATTTAATTATGTATTATGAATTGTTATTATTATTTAATATTTTATTATTTATTATTTTAATTATTATTATTTATTATTTAATATTTAAGATTTAATATTTAATATTTAATATTCAATTATTTATTCAATAATTCAATTATTTATAATTAAAAATTTTGTTTTTTTTCATTTTAATTTTCATTTTTTTTATGATTGTTTTTTTTTTCTTTTTTGACTCAATGTTACAGAAAATGAATGAATAAATAAATTAAAAAAAATTTTTTTTTTTTTTTTTATTTCTCTCCAATTTCAAATTTAATTTTAAATTGTTTAATTATTCACTTATTCACTTATATATGTATTTATTTTCCTATTTATTTATTAATATGAGTATTTATTTATACATTTATATATTTATGTTTAAAAATAGTTTGATTGTATTTTAAAAATTAAATTAAAATTATATTACTATAGTAAAGATTAAAGTATATTCTAATATAGGATGATATATATATTATTTCAATACATATATATTATATCAATATATACATATATATTATTTCAATATATATATTATTTCATAGTCTAATATATAAGATATATATTATTGTGTAATCTAATAAATAACAACATAAAATAAATTAAAAAATATATAAATTCCTGTATATTTTAATATATGATAAAATAAATTGATTATCAAATAATTTTAGAACATTTTCTAATATATAAATAAATAAATTAATAAATAAATAAATAAATTTTTTTTTTATATAAAATGAACAAAAGAAGTCACTAAATATTTTTTTTTTAAATAAATAAAAAAATTAAAATTAAAATTAAAATCAATATTAAAATATAAAAAAAAATAATAAAAAAAAATAATAAAAAAAAAATTAATAAAAATAAAATAAAAACAAATATTATAACAAAAATAGGGTATTTTAAGAGATTACCCTAAAAAAAAAAAAAAAAAAAATTATTAAAAAAAAATAGAAAAAAATAAAAACGTCATTTTTGTTATTAAAAAAAAAAAAAAAAAGAAAAAATTAATATTTAAAATAAAATGAATTATAAAAAAATTTTTTACAATATTTCATTTTGGACTACTATAGTTAGTGGTTTGACTTGTAGTAATGGAAGTTCTTGTAAAACTCTTCCAAGTTCCAAAACTATTTCTTCATTTACAACTACAACTAAATCTCTTCCAAGTTCCAAAAACATTTCTTCATTTACAACTACAACTAATCTTCTTCCAACCATAACTAATGATCCTTATGCTATTATTCTAAATGATTCAAATAAATGTGAAGAAGAGGAAATATCATATGATGTTATTAATAGAGTTAAACATCATTGTGAAAGTAAATATCATGGAGAATTTTCAGCCCATTTTGATTATTATATTGATGGATGCTATAAAAATTTAAGCGATGGAGTATGCAGTTTCTGTGTCAATGGTGAACTCAATGGAAGTGATAGTTGTACTATTGATGAAGATAATAAAAATGCTTTTCCATCTGAAGCGTATATTAAGTGTATTGAGGATGGAGGTTATTTAGTAGATAACCGTGGTTACGTAATAAATACTGTGAATAAACAAGAACATGATTATAATAAGCCAGTCAGATGTTTCTTTTGTGCTGAAGGATACGAACCTGAATTTAATTATTATAAATTTGAATGTAAAAAAGCGAATGACCTCCAAGATAAATATACTAAATATAAGAATCTTCCATTTTTATCTACTTCTGAGATTCCTTTATCACCAAATAATTCCACAAAGTTACCTGTTTTAAATGCTTCACAAAATAAAATAAACGCATTTTCTAATGAAACTATGGAAAAAATAAAAGATTATTGTGAAAATACTTTACATGGAGTGGCTCAACTAAGATTTAAAAGTAGTTCGTCCAACATGGATTTAATATATTGTAATTTTTGTAATGATGAAAACTTAAAATATGATTTTAATCGTAATACCTGTAAACCAATTGGAGAAAATCAGGAAACAATGGAAGACGAGAATACTAATTGTAATGGTGACAACGAAATTTCTATTTCTGATTATGAAAAGTTCATTAATTATTGTAAATCTAATTCAGGTACGCTTAGAATAAACTATCGTCAAAAAACTAAAAATTGTTATATAGGCGCTATCATGGAATGTTCATATCCTTTATTTTATAAATCAACAAAAACTATGGTGTCAAAACCACCTAAAGGAGTTTATCCAAGATATGCTATGGTAGAAAATAATAAAGTTAAAAGAGCTAAAACTCTTCCAGATATAGTTAATACCACAACTACTACTAATAAAATACTTCCAATAACTAAAGGTAAAACTCTTTCAAACAGTCATACTAATATTAATGCTGCTACTGTTACCAGTAAAACACTTCCAAATATTATTACTACTACCAGTAAAACACTTCCTACTAATAGTAAAATACCTCCAAATACTACCTCTACTACTACTACTACTACTACTACTACAGGTAAAAGTGAATCCACTAGATGCCAATATCTAGGTTATATTAATTATTGTCATACCTGTGAAAATGGAATATTTAAAGATCCAGATTCATTGAAATGTTATCCAGATGAAAAAACTGAAGCTAAAATAAATTTAAAGAAGGAAGAATGTGAAGCAGCAGGTTACTATTTCGTTGAAAAACCAGGCACACTTAATTCAGATTATTATTGCATTCAATGTGCTCGTAATTTTAAATATGATGAAAAAATAAAAGATTGTGTTCCAAAAGATATAGAATGTCTTTTTAAAAATTATGTATATGGAAGAGAAAAATGTAAATTGCTTGGTGGATCTAGTAATGCTTCTGATTCTGATAATTGTAATATGGTTTCCTCCTGTACCATTAAAAACAATTCTTCTTTTCCATTCATGAATATTAAAACCACTAAAACAATTCCTAAAGAAAAGTTAACCTCTACAGCAACAACAACAACTACTACTACTACAACTACTACTACTACTAATACTAATACAATCATTTCTCTAAAATATTGTGATCCTCAAACAATTACCATTACTGAAAGAGAAACACTCACCGAAAAAGAAACCATTACGATTACCATAGCTGAAGGAGGAGAAATCACTCCTACTCCAAAGGAACCAGAAGAAAAATGTTCTGGTCGATATGCTCAATGTGGTGGTAAGAATTATCAAGGACCTACCTGCTGTCAATCGGGTTCTAAATGTGTCTTCGTTAATGAATATTATTCACAATGTCTCTAACAAAAAAATAAAAAATAAAAAATAAAAATAAACCAAAATAAGAAAAAAAAGGAAATACTATTTTATTAAAAAGGATAATAAAAATAATTTTTTAAAAACAAAAACAAAAACAAAATAATATTAATAATATTAATAATAAAATAATTAATATAAAAAAGAAATTATTAATATTAAAAAAATAAATATAAAAATATTATTATATTGATTAAAATAATATAAAATAACAATAAAAATAAATATATCATTGAAATATATAAAATATTTATAAATCAATTTGTGAATTTAACAAAAAAAAAAAAATAACAAATATAAAAATAAATATATATATATATTATAATATTACTTTATTGATTAAGATAATATAAAGTATAAAAATGTATAAATATATATATATATAAATATTAAATATATAAGGCATATTATTTTATTGATTAAAATAATATAAAATATATGAATTAACGATATATAATATTTGAATGTATAATTAATATATATAATTAATTATAATGTTTTTTTTATTTTTTAAATATATTTTTACTAACATATACATAAACTTAACATAAATAAATAAATAAAATAATAAAAAAATCATTTATTAAATAATTTTAATAAGTAAAAAAAAAAAAAAAAAAATAATAATAATAATAATTTTATTTTATAATTTATAAATAAAATATTTTATATATAAGTTATGTAAAGTTGTCTCTTATCTTTAAAAGCGATAAAAGTGTTAATATTGTATTGTATTATATTTTATTTTTATTTTTTATTTTTTATTTTTTATTTTTTATTTTTTATTTTTTATTTTTTATTTTTATTTTATTATTTTAAGAAATAATTAATTAAAATCTATGGTTTAATAATTTTTTTTTTTTTTTTTTTTTTTTTATAGGCTAAAATAAATTTTAATAATAATAGAAAAAATAATAATAATAATAATAATAGTAATAATAATAATAATAATAATAATAATAATATTGAAAATAACTGTTAAAATAGGAAAATGATATAATGATATGATTTATAGAATATATAAACTTTAAATTTTTTTTTAATTATTGAAATTATATATATATATATATAATTATAATTAAATATAATTCTATAATAAAAAGAAAAACTGGAATATATAGATAATTATGTCTAAAAAAAAAAAAAAAAGAAAAAAAAAAATTTAATTGATTTAGAATCTTTTAATCTTTAATAAAGGGTACTATCATGTTGAATTCAGTTTTTGTATTTCTTTTAGAATTCAATAATGAAAAACGATAACTGTTTTTAAATAATTTAAAGTCAAAAAATTTTTTTAAGAATTTTCCGTTTTTTATTGATAGTAATCAAATTTTTAAAATATTTATTTATGAAGAAGAAAATAATGATAATGAAAATATTATTAATTATGATAATATGAAAAGTAATTGTAATAGTACTAATAGTAGTAATATTATTTATTGATAATGGGAGTAATAACAACAAAAGATGTTAAAATATTAAAAATTCTTTAAAAAAGTTTTTTTTTTATCCTTTGAGACTTTATTCGTCCAACACTACTTTCGATTCTAATATTGTAAATACTATAAACTTAACCGGTAAAAATATAAAAGCTAAAGAAAAAAAGAGATGATGAAAATTTGGTAAACAATAATACTTTTGAAATGACTGAAGATACCTGTAACGATAACGATATTTATATTGAAGATATATAAAAAAAAAAAAAAAAAAAAAAAAAAAAAGAAATAGATTATTGGAATATAAAATAAAGGAATTTAACAATGAAGAAGAATCGGAAGTAGAAAGTAAAATTTAAAAGGAGAGGCTGACTATTATTTTCAATAAAATTTACTTCATTTAACAAAATATAATAATAAATTCTTTCAATGACGAGGAATTATTTTAAGCTATTAAAAATTATCAATCCGATAGAATAAATGAAAACCTTTTTTTTTTTTTTTTTTTTTTTTGATGATTATTTTTACATTAATAATTATCAAAAATAAAAAAAAAAAAAACATCAATAAAACTGCCACTACCTTAATAACTCACTCAAGCGAAAAAACTGAAGCTCTCTGTAATCGTATTGCTATTTTTAATTTAATGATGATTTGCTTTTATTAATGCTCCAAAAAGTATTAAAATAAATCATAGTAATATTTACAATTTAAAAATAAATTCCTCCGATCCAGAAAAGTTTAAAAAAAAATATATATATATATATATAGCTAGAGAAAAAAAAATTATTTGAATTAGATTCACTTGAAAATTGTTAGGTTGAATTGTCCATGGGATTTCAAAAATATTCTGTTAAAATAAATTAAGATAGAAAATATTGCTTAAGTCTTATTCTATTATGGAAAGTGCCAGGAATCAACAATCAATATTTAAATAATCAATTATATTTTCGAGGAAATACTCGTTTTTTAAATTTTTAAAATAAATTAAATTATTTAAGAGGAAGTCTTCAAATTATCTTATTTTTCTTGGTAATATATAAATACCCTTTTGATTAAAATTATTAGTAATTATAAAAAAAAAAAAAAAAAAAAAAAAAAAAAAAAAAATTAAGATAAATTAATAAATAAAGAAGACTATAATTTTTTTTTTTGAAAATCTATTAATAATTGTAAATGGTAAAATATACATTTTATGTATTAAAAATATTTCAACAAGAATTTTTTTTAAATATATTATATATATAAATACTTTTTTTAATTTTTTTTATTTTTTTATTTATTTTTTTTTTTTTTTTTTTTTTTTTTTTTTTTTTTTTTACAGAACTGTTACTAAAGATTCATTTTCAATTATATTCATATTCCACTCAATTAAATAATATTTAACCAATATTCTCATTTCCGTAGATATATCTCACTACTTCTAAAGAATTCCTCTCTTCTCCAATTTTTTTTTTTTTTTTTTGAAATAAAGTAAATTCCATTATTGACTATGAAATTAACTACAAATTTGTTTCTATTCTTATATGTCACTAATAAAGATGTATTATCATCTCAAATATTTTGTTAATTTACATCTGATCCATGCTTAGTTAAATAGTTTACTATTACTTTATTTTTACTTTCATTTTCACAAGTGGCTATTAATGATATATACTTATTATAGTTATCAATTTGATTTTACATATTTAATTAAACATCTGATTCTAACGCTCACTTTTAATATTTACATTTAGTAATTTAAGGATTTAAAGGGTTAATACTATTAATATTAAATCCATTTTTAAAAAAAAAAAAATTTTATAGTGGTCTCATTTTTCATAAGGATATATATAATCAATAGAAAAAAAATCCTTATAATCGTCTTTTTGATGAATATTTTACCCTTATTAATCGAAATTCTCAAAGATAGTTTCATATCTTGTAGTAGGAAGTTAAAAAAAAAAAAAAAAAAAAAATAAATTAATAAATAAATATATATAATATTTTTCTTTTTTTTTTTTATTAAAATTATATTTACAATTTCAATAAAATAATTAATTGGTCTATGCGTTAACCGGGAATCGAACCCGGGCCATTTGCTTGGAAGGCAAATATTCTACCTCTATACTATTAACGCTTTCCTTATATTCAATTGGTAAAGAATGAATTAATAACCTTTATTTTATTATTAATAATTCTTTACTAAATTGTACTTTCCTATATTCTTCATAACCTAAACCTCATTGTAAATTTAATTTATTTTGATATAAATTAATTTTAATTTGTAAATAATGTAAATAAATTTTAATTAATCACTTTATTGTTATATTATTAAATATATGTATATATTAAAATACAATTGTAAATATTAAAATTATACTTTTAAGATACTAAATTATTAAAAATATTAATTAAATATTATTATAAAAATTATTATAAAATTATTAAAATTATTAATTAAATATTATTCTAAAAATTATTATAAATTATTAATATTATAAAATTATTAAAATTATTAAATATTATTATAAAAATTTATATATTATAACTATTAAATATTATTATAAAATTATTAAGATTATTAATTAAATTTATTATTAAAAATTATTATTAAAAATTTTACTTATTATAAAAATTATTATTTAAATATTATCAAATTTATTAATTAAATATTATAAAAATTTTATTTTATTTTGAAAATAATTACAAGTATTATTTAAAATAATTAAAGATTATTAAATTTATTATATTAATCTTTAAAAACAATTTATTTAACTTAAAAATATCAAAGAAAATAGTAAAAACTATTTTCTATATATTTATTTTATAATTATTTTTAATTAAATTATATTTGAATATTATATTATTATATTTATAAAAATTAAAACAAAAATGAATTATTGATATAAAATTAATTCAATAATTCTATAAAATTACTTAAATTATAAACAATTAATTATACTTTAAATTTATAAAAAAATATAAATATTGTAACAATTTCTTAAAAAAAATTAAATATGTGTACTTTAAATAAAAAACTTTTATATTAATAAAAAAAAAAATATAAATAACTTTTAATAAAGAAATAATTTTTTTTATTTAAAATCAAAGCAGGGTAATACCCGTCCCCCCCTGCTTGATTTTAAATATCTAAGTGTCAACCCCGAGTCTACCACAATATGGGATGAATAAATATATATAAAAATTAATAAATTTAGAAAAATAATAAAATAAAATTTAATTAAGGTTAAAATAAAAATTATATAGTTTAAAATAATAATAAACAATAAAAAAAAAATTAAAAATAAATAAATTAAAATAAGAATTATTAAAAAAAAATAATAATAATATTTTAGAGATAGAGAAAATAAATATAATTAAATGGTCTTAGAGAGAGGCCTTAATTGAGATTTTTAGTTAGTAATAATTAGTAAAATAAAATAATAAAAGTAATGTTAAAAATGTAATTAATGTAAAATTTAAATAATTATAAATAAAGTATTAAATAAATAATAATAAAATATTTAAGTTTTATTTAATATAATTATTGTGTTAAAATTATTAATTGTTTTATTAGAATATATTAATTTTCCTCAAATAAAATATTGCAAGTCCCATAAAAGTATACGATTATAAAAATATTGTATCATAATTGATAAAGAATGCCCAAATAATGTTAATTTTATTATTTTTCATAAAAATAACTTAATCACTAAAATTAAATTATTTATTTCCTTACTTGGGGAACTTTCTTATGTTCTATTACTGCCAAATTATTACTAATATTAAATTTATTATTATTAATATAAATTCTTTATTAATATCAATACTTTATTATTAAAATTAATACTATATTATTAATATCAATATTATTATCAATATCTAGTTTTATTAATATGATTTATTCTATCAATATTTTATTATAAAAGAAAATTTTATTTTACAAATATTACTAATACAGATTATTTATTATTAATAAAAATTAATATAATTAATAATGATTTAAAAATATTTTACTTAAATCCATGATCCTTGTCATTAAAATTAGTAATACTTCCTTCCAAAATACACCCTATTTATAATAAGATTAATAATAGATAATAATCTAAAATACTTTTATTTAAAAATAGTATAAAATTAAATAATACTCTATTACTAATAGTTCTGTAAAAGTAATAAAATTATTTTTAAAATATATTATCACTACAATTAATAATAAATAGTTTAGAATTTAATAATATGTAATAATTATTTATTATAATAGAATAGATTATGAATTTATAATTTAAATACAATTCAAACATGTAACTCTAAGATATTCTAAAGAAATGGCTTGACCATTTCTAACGATAAAAAAAAAATATAAATAGATGAGAAAATTGTATTTTAGAAAAATAATCTGAAGAAAAAAATATAATCTTATAAAAGAAATTAATTTATTTTTAGTTTTTAATTGAATAATTTTTATTAAATAAATAAATAAAATATTTTAAAAAAAAGATATATTTTAAATTTTTAATTTTTTTATTTTAGTGTTTATTTCTATATTTATTATTATTCTGTCCCGAACCTCAACATAAAAAGTGGTGGAGATATCGGGGAAGTTAATAATCGTAAATATAGAGTAAACAATAACAGGATAGTAATATTTCTAATAAAACAATTTTTTTTTGTTAATTTTTTTTAATATTAAAGTGATAGGTAAGCAATTACCGGTGAAGCTTTAATAAAATAAAATTTATTGGAAAATATAAAAAGGGATTTAGTACGGTTTAGAAGCATACCTAGTACTAAAATTCCAACAGTAGGTAGTTTCCGGATTAATTTATCTCAAGAATTGAAAGGTCATTCTTGAGCTCTGGTCGTTCTGTTTATTTGAAAGTAGAAGCGTCTGGTTTGATTACTACATGACACCGTAATAGGCAAGCTGTGGTAATTCAAGCACTACATACCTACTTTTTAGTACTGGATATGGAAAATTCCAGGAAATGCTCTTTTTATATATATATTATTCCATAAAATTTTTTTTGTTCTAATAAATCATATTTTATTTTTTTTTTAGTTGTTTACAAATAATATTTTTATTTTTAAATTTTAATTGAGTTATATCAAAGTCGTCTTACGATCAACTCAGAAAAAGTTTCCTACCACATTGCCAATTGATAATACAAAAGCACACAACACCATTAATTCGAAGATTCCATTACATTAAAATTTTTTTTGAAAGTAAAGAACAATACAATTATCAAGATATATTTAGGGGCAAGACAAAGCACTAGTTTATATCTATATTATTTATTATTCCGATATATTTAGGGGTTATCACTACACTAGTTTATATCTATATATTATTCTTTTCAGATATATTTGGGGGTCAGTGTAACACTAGTTTATATCTATACTGTTTATTATTCCGATATATTTAGGGGTTATCACTACACTAGTTTATATCTATATATTATTCTTTTCAGATATATTTGGGGGTCAGTGTAACACTAGTTTATATCTTCAATAGTACATTTGGTTGTCATTGGACTTTAGTTTATACTAGAATTATTAAATTCAAGAAAAATCTGATATTACTTCAGTCAATATTATTTATTAGTTATTTTCAAACATTCATTTTGCTCAATTCTATTCTGTTACTTTCAATATTAGTTAAAATGAGTTCAGGATCTTCTCCATCAACTTCAAATCCTGCAGTTCCAATTCCAACTGTTATAAACAAAAATTACGCCATTAGCTTTAGAGAACTCAAGAAAGAATTAAAAGACATAGAAAAACTAAGCAAAGAACATCTCGATATTAGATCTTGGGCTTCAGATTTAAAATTTTGGATCAGATATCAACATGTAGATGATCCAGAAACTATTTTTACGGCATGTATCTTAACTTTGACTGGTGAACCAAGAGAAGTAATTCAAAATATGGAATATGGCAAAAACTTTAGTGATGACGATGACGATGAATATGATGACGATGATGACGATGATAGCGATGATGAAGAAGATAATCATTATCCAAGTCTTGATGAAATTATTAATGAGTTAGAAACATTTTATGGAAAAAAAGAAGATCAAAACGTCTTGCTTAAGGAACTTCGCTCCTTAAAAATTAAAAAGTATGAAAAAGTTAAAGATTTTAACATTCGCTATCGATCACTCTATTTAAAACTCGATAAAAAGAGGAAAAGAAGAATTAGTGTATTGGATTATGCTGATTCTTTGAAAAATAATAAAGAAGCCTGGAAAAAGGTTTCACTCAAGGATGACATTTCTTTAAAGAAAGCATTTTCAATAGCTGAAAAAGTAGATAGATTGATGCCTACCTTTAACCAAGAAATAAACGAAAATTTTAGAACAAATTTCAACAATTCTTATAAATCATCAAATTTTAATAACAACCAATCTAAAGGAAAAGTATTTAATGATTCAAAAATAAAAAAAAAAGATTCAACTGTTGATAACTTAACTAAAAGAATAAAAGGTTTAACTGTTAGTACCTGTTTCTTTTGTAGTGAAGAAGGTCATTTTCAAAACGAATGTCCAAAACTTAATGCTATTATCAAAAAGAATCGTCAGGAATACTTCGAAAACAAACGTTTAAATCACTAAAAGGGAGAAGAAGCACTCCCATTGTCAATAAAATAGCTTCCGTTAAATATCAACAATCTTCAGCTAATGGCTACTTCCATGAAGAAATAGAAGATCAAAAAAAAAATTATGAATTATCTGAGGATGAAATCGAAGAAGAAGACATCAATGATTTAGAAGATATTGACTTAATTCAAGATGAAAACGATTACTTGGTTGCTGCTTTTAAAAGAAAGCGTGATAACATTAGTAAAGATCATAAAGGTAATCAAGAAAAGAAAATTCACAAAAGTCTTAGAGATAATCCTCGACCAATTGTTACTCCAGCTTTGCGAAAGAAGAAAGAAAATGAATTGAAAGTTAATCCAACTCCAAAACAAACATCAAGTCAGATACATCCTTCGATAATGTCACAGCCCTTAATCAATCTCGAAAAACAAAAAGAAAAAGAAATTCGTGATAAAGAACGTGCTAGTACTTCTCAATCACCTATGGAAATTACTGATATAGATTTATCTAATCGTAGAAAAGAAAAAGAAAAAGGAAAAAAGGTTAGTGATACAGAACTTGCATCTACTTCCACCTCGCCCATTGAAATTGTTGATATTGATGAAACTGATCATATTATTTCTAATAATGATGAAAATAGTATTCCAAATAATACATTAAATAAACTTATTAATGATAAACTAAAAGTAAATAAACTTCCTGGAAACAAAATTCCTAGAGTTCCAAGAAAGATCCAAATGATAGCTGATCATCTACCTTACAATGTTATTAAAGACTTAAATACTACTAAATGTAATATTACCTTTGGAGAATTATTTGAAGTATCACCAAAAATCAGATCTCAAGTTGCAAAAGGTTTAAAGTTAGAAAAAGATTCTATTAAGATAGCCGGTGCCGTTGACAACATTTGTGCTACTACTACTATAGTTAATAATCTTGATCACACTTATAAAAGTAAAAACAAAGAACCCAAAGAAGATGATATAGCCATGGTCGACGTTACTGTTGAAGGAGTCAAAGGAAAAGCATTGATTGATTCTTGTAGTAATTTAAATATTATTACTAATCAATTCCTTAGAAAGTTACCTTCTGTATATGAGCCTATTGGAATCAGTCGTGGAAGAATCCGACTAGCAACTATTGATGATGATTATTCGGAAGACTATTTAATCAATATTCCTATACAAATTAATAATTTTCATATGGTTGCTACATGTAGAGTTATAGATAAAGAAGATCCTTTCTTTGATATTCTTATTAACTTGAAAACTCAAATAGATCATAAATTGTTTATTCATCCTATTCTTTACAGTCTTTGCCAATTCAATGATAATGGATCTGTTGAAGAAATTGCTCCTATAAACAATCAATATGAAAATGAAGAAAAACTAGTTTGTTTTGTAAAAGCTAGTTCTAATGAATCTATTAAGAAAGAACTTAAGAAAATAGAAGATCTTCCTCCTCGAGAATATATTCATAACGAAAAATTTATCAATACTCTTAATAAAAAGTATCGAGATCAAATAATTAAACTTTTAGAAGATAATATAGTTATAATTGCGACCTCTTCTGAAGAATTAACACCTTCGAACTTATCTCCACATAAAATTCACCTTAAACCTGGTGCTAGGCCAATTAAACAAAAATTTTATAGAATCTCAAAACTAAAAACAGATATTCTTAAAGAAGAACTTACAAAATTAATAAATAAAAGACTTATTGAACCATCATATTCAGAATGGTCTTCGCCTGTTGTTCTTGTTCCTAAACCAAATGGTAAATGGAGAATGTGTGTTGACTATAGAAAAGTCAATGATGCTACTATAAAGGATTCATATTCTCTTCCAAATATTGATGAAATATTCGATAGTTTAGATGGTGCTATAATATTTACTACAATGGACCTTTACTCCGGATATCATCAAATACTTATGGATGAAGAAAGCGTTGAAGTTACCAGTTTTACCACAAAATTCGGAAATTATCAATTCAAAGTCATGCCTTTCGGACTTACTAACGCTCCAGCAACTTTCCAACGTGAGATGAACAAAATTCTCTTTCCTTTCATTGGTGATTTTGTTTTCAATTTCATTGACGATATCCTTATATACTCAAAATCTTTAGAAGAACACCTCGAACATATTGCTAAAGTACTCGCTGTTTTCAAAGAACACAAACTTAAAATCAATATTGAAAAATGTTCGTTTATGCAAACAGAAGTTGAAGTCCTCGGTCACAAAGTATCTGCACAAGGTCTGAGCCCTCTTGATAGCAAGATTGAATCAATTAAAAATTGGAAACCTCCTTCAAACCTCCATGAATTACGGTCTTTCCTAGGGGCGATAGGATATTATCAAGACTTCATCGATAAATATGCTCGAATAACAGCTCCTCTTTGCAAATTGTTAAGAAAAGATGTTGAATTCCGATGGAATAAAGAGCAAAATGATAGCTTTAATATACTTAAAGAAAAATTAATGAATGCACCAATTTTAAAATTTCCATGTTTCGAGAAAGAATTTATTATTCGAACGGATGCATCGTATGATGGCATTGGTGGTGTCCTATTACAAAAAGATGATGAAATGAAAAAAGAGCATCCTGTACACTATATAAGTAGAACATTAACTAAACATGAAAGAAATAACGGAATTACAGATCTAGAAGGAACTGCTCTATTTTATTGCTTAACAAAATTTAAACCTTATATTATGGGAAATCCCATTAAAACAATAATCTATACTGACCATAAACCCTTAGTAGGATTATTCAACAAGAAAGAACCAACAAGTGCTCGACAAACCAGATGGTGTTTAGCTGTAAATCTTTTAGGTGTAGAAATTCGATATGAACCTGGCAAAAAGAATGTTGTAGCTGATGCTCTTTCTCGAATGAAAAGTATAAATGATAAGAAAATATTGGCAACAAAACTCTCTTCAAAAGTTGATGAATATTTATTATCTAAAGTTGTAAAAGAATTTATGGAAGAAAAATTTACAACAATTGATGGAATTGAATACTTTATAGATGGAAATACTTATAGGAAATTAATCATTGATACTAATGAAAAGGTCAAACTCATTCTTGAAGCTCATGGCATAGGACATGAAGGATATAATAAAACTTACCAACGATTACGAAAAAGTTACTATTGGAACAACATGGTAAATGATATTAAAAGAATTATTTCAAAATGCGAACAATGTCAATTAAATAGACCCAAAGCATACCCAGAACCAACAGAAGATATTCCTACAGAAGTTGAAGGACCTTTCACACATTTAGGTTTAGATATAATTGGACCTCTAGAGAAAACATCAAACAATAATAAATATATTTTGGTATTAACCCTTTAAGGAATTAAAGGGTTAATACCATTAATATTAAATCCATTTTTAAAAAAAAAAAAATTTTATAGTGGTCTCATTTTTCATAAGGATATATATAATCAATAGAAAAAAATCCTTATAATCGTCTTTTTGATGAATATTTTACCCTTATTAATCGAAATTCTCAAAGATAGTTTCATATCTTGTAGTAGGAAGTTAAAAAAAAAAAAAAAAAAAAAAAAAAAAAAAAAAAAAAAAAAAAAATAAATTTATAAATAAATAAATATATAATATTTTTCTTTTCTTTTTTCAAATTATAATTACAATTTCAATAAAATAATTAATTGGTCATTGCGTTAACCGGGAATCGAACCCGAGCCATTTGCTTGGAAGGCAAATATTCTACCTCTATACTATTAACGCTTTCCTTGTATTTTTGGTAAAGAACGAACATATAATGGATTATTAATTAGAATTTCAACTTACTTTAGAATCCATTATATTATTCTTTACTTAATATTACTTTACTATATTTTCTATACTAAAATATTTTCTAAATATATTTATTTTTTTTATATTTTTATTAAAAGTTTCTAAAATATTATCAATAATTTTATATTTTTATTATTAATATCAATATCTATAATTTAACCTTAAATTTTATTATTTTATTAAAGTGTTTATTATCAATATTAATATTTTATTTTTATTTTCAAATATATTATTATATTATTATTATATTGTATCAATATTAAACTTGTATTCTTTTTAGTATTTTATTTTATTTTTAAATTGATTATTTTATATTTTTATTCCCCACAAATAAAATCA
This sequence comes from Neocallimastix lanati (nom. inval.), assembly GCA_016946835.1. Lineage (NCBI taxonomy): Eukaryota > Fungi > Neocallimastigomycota > Neocallimastigomycetes > Neocallimastigales > Neocallimastigaceae > Neocallimastix > Neocallimastix lanati (nom. inval.). Next base: position 88,690 of record JACVTC010000081.1, on the reverse strand, counting down.
AATCTTAATTGATTAATAATAAATATTAAATATATTATAGTTTTTAAATTTATTTTATATAAAATATAAGAATATTATATTAACATTCTTGATTAAAATAACTTTATTTTTCTGTAAAATCTTTTTAAATTTTGCTTGTTACTTTTCGTATATATTAAATAATTTAGTTTTAGTATATGAAAAATAATATAAAATTATATAAACAAAATTTATTAAAATAAAAATACTTATGAATTAGTTAATTTAAATTAATATAAAATTTTAAGTAATTAGTAATAGTAAATATTTTTTTTTAATATGATAATAAAATGTAGAAAGGCTTTACATATTTATTTTTTTTTTCAAAAAGTATAAATAAGTGAAGTTTTTCAATAATTAAAATGTAGACAGAAAAATATTAAAAATAAATAATTAAATAAAATTCTAATAAAACCCGAACCATAACATTTTTGATACGTGACCACTATAAAAATGGTATTTAGGTAGATTCTTTAGGTTAAAGAAATACTTAATGTTAAGGTTTTAGAGAATTAAATAAAAATAAAATAAGAAACACAAATTTTATTTATTTATTTATTATTTTTTTTATTTGATTTTATTTGATTAATTTTACTTTATTTTATTTGATGATTTTTAAAAATTGGTAGCAAAATTTACAACTATTTATACTTTTTTCAAGGCATAAAAGTTGTTCTTGCCACTAAATTACATTTTATTAAATTTTTTTTTTATAAAAACTATTAAATTTAAATTGAATTTTATAATCCGTTATATAAATTTTAATTATAACAATATAAATAAAATACATTTATAATATTAATAAAACATTTTTTTTTTTTTTTTTTTTTTTTTTTTTTTTTTTTTTTTTTTTTTTTTTTTTTTTTTTTTTTTTTTTTTTAAAATATCTAAAATATTACTAATAAGAATTTATTTAATTGGCTATAATTTTTATTACAATCTGTTAAAATATTCAAATAGAAATAAAAATACTATTCTAATATAAAGGTTTTTAATAAAATAAAATTTTTTTCAATATAAAATAAAACATTTCGATATAAAATTTTATAATAAAAGTTAAAATATAATATATAAATTTTTAATCATCAATATATAAAAATATTATTAATACAAATTTTCATTATTAATATAAAAATAAAAAAAATAAGATTTATTATTAATATTGCTAATATAAGTTTTAAATATATAAAAATATTACTTTTAATATAAGATTTAATATAAAAATATAAAGTTTAATATAATTTTTGATTTAATTTTTGATCTTTGGATTTAAAAATTTATTAAAGTACAAAAAATAATAATGTACACATAATGTATTAGAAATAAATCGTAGATTTAATTAAGAATGCATTATTTAGTACATTCTTATCAAGATGCCCCGACGAAGACTCAAGCTTCTCTGTAAGCGGAATTAAACTTTACTAAATTTTTAAAGTGAACATTCCTATCGAGTTGCTTTCCAGTTTTCTGATCGATTAGTGTTGCCGTGTTGAATTGAATTTTTAAAATTTTAAATGGTCCATTGTAATATGGTTCTAGCTTAGTGCGGCTAAAGTTTCTAACAAGAACAAGATCACCAGCCTTTAATTCTTTTCCTTTTTTCATACTTATTTGTTCTTCTCGTCTTGTTGCCCAATACTTGTTAGCATTCTTCACATTTTCGCATGCTTCTCTAGTCCATTGATAATGACGAACAAATTTTTCCATTAAAATTTCATCATATGATTTACCTGCATTTTCAATTGTTCTTATGGCTATATCATAAGGCTGTTGGTCTTCTCTTCCATATACTAATTCAAAACTAGAATGTCCAGTAGCTGTGTTTTTAGTAGTTCGAAGTGCCCATAAAGCAGAAGGTAAAACTTCATCCCAATCTTGATTTTTCCTTCCTAATAAACGAAGTAATTTTCCAATTTCTTTGTTTCGATTTTCAGTAAGACCATTTGATTCAGGGTGGTAAGTAGCTACAAATTTAACATATACATCATAAAGATCAAGAAAGATTTTAGTCATATCAGAAGTGAATTGGACTCCATTATCCGTAGTAATAATTTGAGGCACACCATGTCTTGCAAAAACGTTTATTAAAAATTTAATTATATCAGAGGAAGTTATGTTTTCAGTGGGTTCGGCTTCAACCCATTTGGTAAAGTAATCAACAGTTACTATAATATATTGATTATTATTTTTTGTTTTTGGTAACGGTCCTATAATATCTAATCCTAAATGCACAAAGGGACCCTCTACTTTAGTTGGATGGTTTTCGGTTGGTTCTGGATATGGTTGAGGACGATTTAACTGGCATTTTTCACAATTACTAACAATTCTTTTGATATCTTTAATCATATGATTCCAATAAAAGTTTTTCTTAAGTCTTTGATATGTTTTGTAATATCTTTCGTGGCCAATATTATGAGCTTCTAAAATTAATTTAAATTTTTCATTTTCATCCGTTATTAATTTTCTATAATTTCCATTGTCGATAAAGTAATCTTCACCATCAATAACAGTAAACTTTTCATTAATAAATTCCTTTATAACTTTAGATAATAATTCTTCATTATTTCCATTAGTAATTTTTGTTAATAATATCTTTCTCTCTTCCTTACTTTTCATTCTTGAAAGAGCATCAGCTAACACATTCTTTTTGCCTGGTTCATATTTTATATTAATTCCAAGCATACTAGCGGTTAGACACCATCTTGTTTGCCTTGAATTCAAAGGTTCTTTATTCTTAAATAAACCAACTAATGGTTTATAATCTGTGTAAATAGTTGTAGGTAATGGATTTCCTTCAATATAAGATTTAAATTTAGTCATACAGTAAAATAAAGCGGTTCCTTCCAAATCTGTGATACCATAATTCTTTTCAGCTTTCTTCAAACTTCTACTTATAAAGTGTATTGGATGCTCCTTACCGGTTTCTTCTTCTTTTTGTAAAAGAACTCCACCAATTCCATTATACGAAGCATCAGTTCTAATAATAAAAGGTTTGTCAAATGACGGAAATTTTAGAATAGGTGCATTGATTAATTTTTCTTTTAGGAGTTCAAAGCTTTCTTGTTGTTCTTTATTCCATTCATATTTAGTATTCTTTTTCAATAATTTACATAAAGGTGAGGTAATTTGAGCATATTTAGGAATAAAGTCACGATAATATCCTACTGCTCCTAGAAATGATCTTAATTCATGAATTGATGAAGGGGCTTCCCACTTCTTAATAGCTGTTATTTTGCTTTCCATGGGACTTAATCCTTTAGTAGTAAGTTTGTGACCTAATACATCAACTTCAGTTTGAAGAAAATGGCACTTTTCAATATTAATTTTTAACTTGTTTTCTTTAAATACTTCTAATACTTGTTTAATATGAATTAAATGTTCTTCGATACTTTTTGAATAGATCAAAACATCATCAATAAATACATAAACAAATTCACCAATAAAAGGGAATAAAATTTTATTCATTTCTCTTTGGAAGGTTGAGGGAGCTCCAGTAAGTCCAAAAGGCATAACCTTAAATTGATAATTTCCAAACTTAGTAGTGAAAGTGGTTACTTCAACTCTTTCTTCATCCATTAAGATTTGGTGAAAACCAGAAAATAAATCAAGAGTTGTAAATATTTTAGCTCCTCCGAGACTATCAAAAATTTCATCTATATATGGAACTGAATAAGAATCTTTTTCTGTCATATCATTGACTTTTCGGTAGTCAATGCACAAGCGCCACTTTCCATTGTGTTTTAGAATAAGTACTACTGGAGATGACCATTCTGAACAGGATGGTTCTATCAATCCTTTCTTAATAAGCTTTGTAAGTTCTTCTTTTAAGATATCTGATTTTAATTTAGTTAACCTATAACTTCTTAATTTTACTGGCTTTGAATTTGCTTTTAAACGGATCTTATATGGTGAAAGTTTAGAAGGAGTTAGTTCTTCTGTTAAAGTGGCAACTATGTCAATCATTTCTTTGAGAATTTTAATAATTTGTTCTTTATAATCTTTATTTAAGGTACTTAAAAATTCATCACTCTCAATAAATTCCATTGGAGTTAATTCCTTTATAATTTCCTTTTCATTATTCGTTTCTTCAACTTTTCTAATAGTGCAGATTATACTTTCTTCATCATAATATTGATTATTTATTTTAGCTATTTCTTCGTATTCACTTTCTGACAAAAGTTTACATAGACTGTTTAAGGTTGGATGAATAAATAAACAATGATCGATTTGAGTTTTAAAGTTTATTAACATATCATAAAATGAGTCTTCTTTCTCAATAATTCTAAAGTCCGCATTAAATTCATAATTATTAATTTTTACTGGTAATCGAACAATAATTCCTTCCGAGTATTCTTCATCTTGTGTTGCTAGTTGGATTCTTCCACGACTTTTTCCAACTGTTTCATATTCACCAGGTAATTTATCAAAATACTGCTTAGTAACGATGCTTAGGTTACTACAAGAATCAATTAAAAGTTTTCCTAGTACTCCGTCAACACTTGCATCAACCATTGCTAAGTCTTCTTCGGCTACTTCATTACTTTTACTTATGTAGCTATGATCATAGTTATTCACTAATAAAGTTCGTGCTATTACATTGTCTACAGTTCCAATTATTTTAGATTTTTCTAACTTTAAACCTTGAGTTAATTGTGAACGAATTTTGGGACATGCATTCAAGAGTTGACCTATCGTAATATTGGATTTAAGATTATTTAAATCATCCATAATATTGTAAGGTTCTTTATTATTCATCATTTTGATATTCCTTTTTACTAATTGAGTATTTCCATTATTAGTTTCTTTAGTTTTTGTTGAAATTAATTTTTCCAAAGTATTAGTTTTATTTTGTTGATTATCTTTATTCATTTCTAGATCTTCTATTTCATTATCGATTACAAGTATATCTTCAGATTCAACTTTTTCCTTTCCTTTTGATGAATAATTGTTGTTTTCTTCTTTACTTTCTCTTACTCTTGTCATATTTCTTAATTCCTTTTCTTTTTGTTTTTCTTTGTTAATATTTGGTTGAGTTAAAATTGAAGGAAGTATTTGATTTTTATAAACTTTATTTGGTTTATTATGTAGCTCATTTTCTTTCTTCTTTCTTAAAGCAGGAGTTGCGAAAGGACGTGGATTATCTTTTAAACTTTTATGTACTTTCTTGGAATTATTTTCTTCTTTTTCGCTGTTATTATCATTCATTTTTCTTTTTATAGCATTTATAATGATATCATCCTCACTTTCAGTTGTGTCACTAAAATCAGATTCTTCAGATTCTTCATTAAAGGAATTATTATCAATTGGAGTATTCTTAGTAAAAGTATTATTTTGTAAATTATTTAATGAAGATATTATTTTGTCATTGGGAGTGCTTCTGCTCCCATTTAGAAGTTTAAAGACTTTTTGGAATATATTTCTTTTTTATTTTTTTCCATAATCTTATTTAATTGAGGGCAATAGTATGAGTAATGACCTTCTTCCTTACAGAAGAAGCAAGTTTTAACAGATAAATTTCTCATTTTCTGGGTTGATTCTTCTATAATATCTTGAGGTTTCGGTTTATTATTTGTTTGACTTGTTTGGAAATTTTCGTTTCTTCTTTTAGGATAAAGTCTTTAAGTAGTACTGTTTTGATTATTTTGATTATGTTGGGAATTATTAATATTATAGGTATTATTGTTCCTTACAGAAAGTCTATCTACTTTCTCGGCAATTTTGAAAGCTTTATCCATACTTATATCATCTTTAAGGGATAATTTCTTCCAGGCTTCATAATTATTTTGAATAGAATCAATATAATCTAGTACACCAATGCGCTTTCTTCTCTTTTTATCAAGTTTAGTGTACAAAGTTCTATATCTTACATTAAAGTCTTTAATCTTTTCGTTTCTTTTAATTCGCATTGCACGAAGTTCTTTAAGAAGTAAATTTTGGTCTTCTTTAATACCGTAAAAATTTTCAAGACTTGAAATAATTTTTCCAAGAGAAGGAAATTTAATATCATCATCAACATTTTCTTCTTCATCATCATCTTCTTCTTCATCTGATGAATCATCACTTTCATCATCACTATCTTCTCCCAAATCTTCAATAACGCGTTGTACTTCACCAGAGCTGGTAAGTAAACAAGCATTAAATATTGTTTCTGGATCTGTGATACCTTGTATCTTGATCTAAAGTTTTAATTCAGTAGCCCAGGACTTAATATCTAAATTGTCCTTGCTAAGTTTCACAATATCTCTCAATTCTTTTTTCAATTCTTTAAAGCTCAAAGTTGTTTCCTTGGACATTTTGTCTAAATATGAGGTGATTAAATACGAATAAATTTGGGAAATCCAACTTTCAAAATATAATTTAATAGGTAATTTAATATCGAATCAATTTTTAAAACAATATATTTTAGTAACTTTTGAAAATAAAAATTTTATTTGCTTTCTTTAGTAGATATAAGCTCGAAATCCTTATCAACAACTTAGTAGAAATTATAAAGCACGAGGTTCTTTTCGACTACTTTATTAAGAATAATTTTTAAGTTCGAAATCTTTATCGACAACTTAATAGAATAATTTTAAGTTCGAAATCTTTATCGACAACTTAATAGAATATTTTTCAAGCTCGAAATCTTTATCGACCACTTGAATTTTGTAATTTAGTATATTTGTAGTAATAAATTTAGAAGCAAAGTTTTATTTATTATTTTCACCTTTCAAAAATTTTTCTTTTTAAACGATAAATATTGTATTGTTATAGCTAATAAAATTATTAATTAATTATAATTATTAAACACAAAAAATAATCTTTATTGTCGTACAATCTGATAGTACACACTGTCTGACGTGCAGCTTACCTAATGGTGTCATGCCACGCGTGTGCCACGATTACTATATTCAATATAAAATATAGCAGTTCAGAGCCCACTAGCCCAATTACTATGTAGGATAAACTTAATCCGATAATCTATGTACGGAATAAAAAAAATTTTAAAAGTATTCAATAATATTTTTATTAACTAATAAAAATTAACTAAAAACACAATATTTTCAAAGTAAATTAAGATTCTTTTACAGGAATTATTAAACAAATAAAGTATCAGTAATAAAAAAAAATAAAAAAAAAATTTAAATGGCGAAGTTAGCCAAAGTCTAATACTTTATATAATAAAGTGCCTTATAACTAGCACAAAGAAAAATAAAAAAAATATAAAAAAAAAACAATCTTACGCCTTCGGTGACGTAAGCTCCTTATTCGCCAGTGCTTGGAAAGTACCCGCACCTTCGTGTGTTGAAACGTTGAAGGCTGAACTATTATTACCGGGTCGGTAACCAAATACCTTCGTCTACTTTCCAATTAATTCCCAAAATAACTATTATCCAATAACCTACTATGAATAATAGATATTTTGTTGTTTTCTGGAAATACACTGTGTATGAGCTCTATCCGCTCCTTGTTATAATTTTACAAGATTTGGTTTTTTTAGAATCTTAATTTTACTTATTTAAAAAAAAAAATTTTTTTTTATATATATATCAAACAAGCGCCATAGGTTAATCAAAGGATTAACGACTTACTTGTTTATCAATATAAAATAAAAAAAAAATTAAAAAAAATCTATGTTATTTACTATTATTTCTATTTAATTCCCCAATATCTCCACCATATAAATGTTAAGGTTTTAGAGAAAAGATATATTTTAATTTTTATTTTTTTTTTTTATTTTAGTGTTTATTTCTATATTTATTATTATTCTGTCCCGAACCTCAACACTTTTGTGATACGAAATATTAATAAATAGTTAAAATTAGTAAAATTGTTGATAATTGTAAAGAATATAACTCGATGAGCTATATAAGCCTCATTACCATAACAAATTAATCATTATTTAGTATGATCATACGCCTCAAAATCCTTTTACAATGTAAATATACATTATTTATTATTATTAAATAATAATAATAATAATAAAATTGTTGAATATAATTTATACTTTTTAAAGTATAATTAATTGTTTATTTTTTACTTATTATTATCTAACTTTTTAAACTATTGTTTATTATTTTATTTATTATTATATAACTTTTTAATTGTTTATTTTTTATGTATAAAAGATTAGTGAATTAAATGTTTTAAATAATCTTCGTAAGATTATTAATACTTTAATAATCTGATAATTTCATTCATTAAAAAATATTATTAAATAAAATCAAATAAAATAATAAAATAAAAATATAATAAAATTCTATAATAATACTGATAAAATAAAATTTAATTATCATAAGTAAGTTATTAGTTTATAGCATTCCAACCAAGTTATATCAAAACCAAATATAATCTTAACAATAATAAGAATAATATAGTTTTTAAAGTTAAAATAGTTTATTTTATGTTTAGTATAATATTAAAAGAATATAAATAAAAACAGTGAATTTTAAGAAAGAGATATGTATATAATATTCTGGAGATAATTATATAATAATATTGAATTAGAGGAGTAATTAATATTATTATATAGATTATAATAGAATAATAATTGCATAATTGGTTGTACTTAAATTAAATAAAGAATAATAATAATAAAAGATTGACATATTTCAATTATTGTGTGAATTATTATTATTGAAGTATAATTATTCTTATAGAATTTATTAAGTGTTTACGCATAAGATTACGCCCTGATCCCTATACAAGTTAAAAATCTTGTATCAAAATTGGTTGAGAATCCGGGAGTGTAATCAAACCTTAATAAGAAAATATAAGAATAAATTTAATAAAAAAAAAAAAAAAAGAAGTTTTTTTCTTGAACACCTAAATAACTTTAGTGACGCGTGAAATAAAATAAAAATAAAAATAAAAATTTTTTTTTAATCAAGAAAAATTATTATAATAAGTAAATGTATATACATTAATAGTTAATTAGGTACTTATATATTGCAATAAATAAAAATTTTGTATAATTATATTTCAGTAAAGAATTTTTTATAAAATCTTTAACGAGATGGATTCCTTAAAAATCTATAAAGTTTTACCACTTTTAGAGGATTACAATTATAATGTTCCTGAGTGGATAGATGAATTTAAATCCATTATGAGAGTTTGTAATATAAAGGACCCTGAAAGACTTTTTGTTTGGGCAAATGAAGCGGTTGACCTTGATTTACAGTCAGTTTTAAAATCTCTAGTAATAACAAGTAAATCCGGAACGAGGTATCCTACCTTAAAAGAGATTCAAAAGGCCATAGAAGAACATCTAGACATTACTGATAGTGATAAGCTCGACTACATACACAGTTTAGTTATCAGGGATGATGAATCAATCAGAAGTTTCAACAACAGATATAGACGACTTTACCATGACCTCAATAGAGATTATCAATCCATGGTAACTGTTAAAAACTATAGGAAATCTATTAGTTCTAGGAATTATCCTTATTCGCTGGTATTTACCTCTGGTTGCACTAACCTTCAGGAAGCCTATAAAATAGCTGAAACTGCTGAGAAAGCTGAACAAGAATTGAATAATACTATTGGAGTACAACACAATAATTATAATAACCACGTTTCAATGGTGACTCAAAATTCTTCATCTTCTATTTCATTGCATCCTATTTATTCTAGCATGAATAACATGAATAATTCATTTTTAGCTACTCATATTAGTAACAATTACCCTAGAAGAATGATGTTAGCAAGAGATAATATTAATAATACCTTTAACGATTATAGAGGACTGAATATTAGAAATAACGAATTCTTTAATCCCATGAATAAAAACAATTAAAATACAAATAACAACCCTTTCAGAAATTTAGGTAGAAATAACAATTATGAATCTCATTATAATAATAAGGTACCTATGCATAATCGAAATGGATATCCCAATAGTAGAAGTAATAAATCCGTAACTTTCTCTAATGTCAACGTTCAAGAAGGTATAAATAATAGTAGAAGAAATAATACAAATGAAAATTTGGAATGCTTCCGTTGCGGTCAAAGAGGACATAAAAGAAGTGAATGTCCTTATTCCTTTAGACAATTAGCAGAATTAGAGGAGAAAGGTTTGTTAAATAATAATGATAAAAAGCATTTAAACTAGATTCTGGGAGAAGGATAACTCCCATTAATCAAACCAACCCCTCTATCAATCTTATTACCTTAAATAACAACTTAACTCAAAATAAAACTTCAGAAGTAGCTGTAGCTGCTGTCAGAAGAAATAAATCGCCAAGTAGAATAAAAACTTCACATTATAAGGAAAAACCACAATCTTTAGGAAATAACCCAATTCCTATAAACACAAATGCTATTAATTATAATAAAAATTTTATAAATAATAATATTTCAAAACAAAATTCTTTGAATGAAGATAAACTTATGAGTTCAATAGAAATAAATAATATACAGGATAGACAAATGGATAAGGCCACAAGTAATAAAGAAGAAGTATCTACAAAAGAAAGAGAAAAGGGCGAAATTATAGATTTAATATCAGAAGATATTGCGATGGAAGCTAATAAACCTGATTCTAATAATACTAATAAGGAAGAGAAAGTATCAAAAGAAACTGAACGTTTAGAACAATTAGATGTATCAATAATTAACCAAGAAAATATTGGTAATGTAAAAAAGAAAAATAAACAGGAAAGGATATAGGAAATTAAACAACAAGTTCAGCATAACACACCAACCAATTCATCTCCAGATAAATTGAAGAAAATCGAGAAGCACATACGACTGATGGAAGGTTTTAAATCTTTTAAAATTGATGATTTGGTTAATGAAATTGCGTCGATAGAGGTTGTAACAAAATTAGCGAATTTATTAGATGTGTTTCCAAAGCTACGAACTGCCTTTGCACAAAAATTAAAGTTAACTCCTGCTACAACTACTAACACAATAACTAATGTTATTACTGCGATTAGTAATAACAAAATTGTAAAAGTAAGAGGGAAAATAGAAGATGCAGATGCTATTATATTATTAGATTCGTGTGCTTGCTTAAATATGATTACCAAATCTGCTCTTGAGAAATTTAAAATTAATAAGAATCCAATAGGAAAAATTTCTGAAACTATATTTCAAGCTTTTAATATGACAGAAGTAGAGACCGAGATTTATGAATTAAAAGTTACAATCGGATCACATACTTCTTATGAACAATTTCGAGTAATTGATAATAATGAGATTTTTGATATACTTCATTGACTTCCTTGAAGTTTATTTGCTTAGACTCGTCCTCGCTTACTGATGAATTAGGCTCTTCTGTATACAGTAGTAAATTAACAATTTCTCCTTGTTTTAGCTCCTTTCTTTCGTCTGAACGATCTAATTCTTCCAGCTTCTCAATTACGTCCCACAATTTATATTTCTCTTTGACTTCTTTAAATAAATTTTTAAGTTCATTTGATTCTAAATTGGAATTTATTTTTCAAAGTTCAAACGTTACAGGATTAATAAAAAGATAATTTTCAATAATAGTTTCATAACATATAATAATATCAAAAAGTAGATCATTTCTTTCAACCAGTCTAAATTCTGATTCAAAGGTCGTATTTCCTATAGTTAGTGGAAGTTTATAAATCAATCCAGGGGTCTGATCTACGTCTGATAATACTTGAACAATCGAACTGGTAGCAATACTAATTGGCTCAGGCTTATTTGGTAATTTGTCTAGAAATGATTTCGAAATTAAATTAATGCCCGCTCCATAATCTAAGAATACCTTAGATGGTACATCAAAAACCTTGCATTTGGATATGGCTATTTTACCTCTATAAACTAAGTTTACTCGTGGTTTCTCTTTATTCAGCTCTTTATCGAATTTAAGTTGTTTAATTGCTTCAGCTCTTACCTTGGGACTCACATCCATTAATTGCGCTACGGTTATATTTGCCCGGAGGCTATTGAGATCTCCTTTGACATTATAGCTAGGTGTTTCACTTACTAGCTTAATGTGTTTAATTCTATCATTGCTTTTCTTTTCTACCAGATTGGTCTCAGGAATATCGTCCATCGTTGTATCTTCGTCTGCTAAAACTAGGATTTCCTTACTTCGTTGTTCTTTAGCATCTTTCCTTACATTTTCAATTCTTGGCTGTGCAATAATAGAAGGGTGTATTTCTTGAAGTGATTCCGTAGGAATTATTAACTCATCTTTCTCCATTTAGTTTAGCTCTTTTTTTTTTAATGCAGGAGTATCACCTATTGGTTGAGGGTCGTCCTTTAAAGATTTCTTAGTCTTTGGTTTATGATCATAGAGCATTTTTTTTATTTTCTCCTTCTGGTCTTGGTTGTTCTTTTCATTCCTTTCATTTCTGGTAGCACCATAAACCTGAACTTGGGTAGTATTATCGTTAGTTTGTTTAACGAGAGCTAACGAACTCTCTCTACTCAGTTTTTTTGTTGAGTTTCATTTCTAAGCGGAGTGTGATGGTTATTGTGAACCCTTTTTGATAAAATATCGATCGGCTGCTCGTCGCTATAAGGACACTGGAAAACTTTATGTTCTTCTTCTTTGCATCTATAACATATCAATTTATGATTAGTGAGTACAGGAACGTTTGTTATTTGCAATTGATTGGGATAAGTTACTTTACCTGAATTATTATTATAAAAGTTCCTACTGTAGCTTCTTCCAGTGGTTATCCTTTTAAATATTGGAATAGGATTGGTTTTTTCATATTCATCACCTCCTATTAGTTGAAGGCCTTGTTCAAATTCTCGAATCTTCTGTATCTTATTGGTGGTTTTAATGGCGTCTTCAATAGAGTCACATTCATCATATAAGACAGCGCGACAAGCTTCCATTCTTGTTCGTATGGATTTCAAGTAATCACTAACTTTGATGCCTGGTTTTAAGTTGTCGCTGACCTTTTGATACAACTCTAAGTAAGTCTTGTTATAATCCTCTAGTTCTTCGTCTTCCTTTATAGAAATATTCTTTAATTTATCGTAGATGTCTATTTCGATTGGCTCTTTGGTCTAGTGGTTAATAGTTGGAGCTCAGTACAAGATGTCACTGGTTTGACTCCATCTATTACACTTTTTGTTTATTGAAAATATTATTTTGTTAAATTTTATTACAAATTATTTTACCAATCAAATTATTAGATTTGATTTTATTTTGATATAAAAACATGTAGAATTAGTTTAATAATCTCGAGGTTTCATTAACATTAAAACATTAAATAAATAAATAAATAAATATTTTGATAAAATAAATAATGAATTGTTAAATAGTATTTTAATATTTAAAGTGTTTTTCAATATTTTATATTTATATGTTTATTTAAGTTAATACACCAACCTGGTGATTAACCTAATTTGTTACAATGTAACTTCTAAGTAAATATTAATTATTAATAAATAATAAATAAATTTTATTAAAAAGAAATTTTATTGTATCTTTAAATCAAAACAGGGTAATTCCCATCCCCCCTGCTTGATTCTTAAAATAATTGAGCCTCAACCCGAGTCTACCATTATAAAAGGTCGGCTTATTATTAACTAAAATAACGAATAATAACTAATTTTAAAGGCTAAGATAATTTAACACTTCTCTATTTGAGTTGTTAATAATAAACACTAAAATTAATTATAATTATCTTTTCGAAACACTTAAGAATATAGCGCAGCACTTTATAACTCTATTCGTTATTAGTTACTGGGCTTACACTAAGTTATTTTAATTATTTTAATAATTAATTTTTATTTATTAATATTAATATTAATTTATAACAATTTACGTTAATAGTAACGTTAGTGCGGTACAGTTACAGGTACAGTTATTTATAATTCATTCAAATAATTTAATGATTGGTAAAATAATTTAATTTAACATAATTTACTAATCAATTAATAAAACAAATTATAACAAAATAACTATTAATACAATAACTATAAAATAATAAAATTTAATGTACGAAATTAAAGTAAAGATTTTATTTTATTAGCTGTAATTGCTGACTGTTTATAGATACATTACGTAACCAGAGGACTATCATTGGATAGGCTTAATGTTACCATGTATCTGTTACATTTTTTATAGATACGTGACCACTATAAAAATGGTATTTGGTAGATTCTTTAGGTTAAAGAAATACTTAAATATTATTGGTCAATAATAATTTTATATATAATTTTAGAATAATAATTATTAAACGGAGAATTCTTTTATTTATAGGTTTATACTAATGATTAATTAATTCCCATAAATAGCTATTTTTTATATTTTAGTTTAGTATAGTTAAAGAGAGATATTAATGTTTTATTATATTTATTGATTTATAAATTAGATGATTATATATATTTGAGATAATTAATTATAATATTTATATAAGAGAGTAATAATAATAATTGATGTAATAATTAATTTTTTTTATTATGTAAAAATTTTCCCTTTTTTTATTTTATCTAATTTATTGAAGAAATATTAGTAAATATCTATATAAAATTCTATTTTAAATATATTTTTTGTTTTAATTATATTATTTTATATAAAATAATTAGAAAAATTATTATTTTAATAAAAATTTAAATAAAAATAATATGAACAATCTTTATATGATTTTCTTAATTTTCATTACCATTAATTATTAAATTTTATTAATTTTAATTAATCCATTTTTTATGATGAAAAACTAACACAAATTAAAATATAGAAAAATTTAGGTAAATTAAAAAAAAATTTTGTTACTTTAAAAGAGAAATTGTTTTTGTGTAACCTATTAAATTTTATTTGTTATATTATTCATTTTCATAATTATTAATTTAATTTTGATTAAAAAATTAAATACATAATTATTATAATTCCATAAAACAAATGTAATATTAATTAGTAAAATTAAAAAAAAATTCTTTTTATCTTTTATAAACCAAGTGTTCTAAAAATATTCTAAAAAAGGAATCAATAAAAAAATTAATAAAATAAATGAATCAACTAATCGAATAATTTTGTATCAAAAAAAAAAAAAAAAAAAAAATTAATATAAAAAAAACTAATATAAAAAATATAAATATATATTATTATATGTATAAAGACTAAATATTGTTGGTTTAAAAGTAATATAATTAGTTTAAGAGTCATAAACTACAAAATTATAAACATTTAATTAATTTAAACAAAAACTTTAATAAATAAAATTATTTATAAATTAAATTTTCCATTAATCATGTATTACCCATAATAATATATTATTTTTTAATTAATTTAATTAAATAAATTAAAAAAATAATTTAAAAATATATTAATAAGATTTTACTTAAAAGTAAAATCATCCATAACATCAGAATTCTAAAAAAAAAATGAACAATTATTTTAAGATTAATTTTTTTTTCTATCTTGTGGATAAAGTGAAAAAATAAAAAATAATAATTACAATGATATGAATTGAAATTAAAATATTAATTAATAATATATTTCTATATCATAAATATATGCTATAGATCTTTGGATTAAAAATGATGGAAATAATAGAATAAGTTTAAACGAAATAGAAAGAGTAGTTCAATCAAGTACATCAAACGAAGCAATTATTAATAATCTTCAAACTTATGGTGTTGATGTGAATAGTAATAGAGGAAATATTTTAAATTATGGTAATAGTATATTTATAAAACCTGATGAAATTAATGGTAATATCGTATCAGATTATGAGATATTTCAAGTAATATCAGAGAGAACGAGAAATTATCCATTCTCTAATAATGAAAATGATTTATCGGATAGAATAGATAATATGGATAAAAAAAATAAATTTGAAGTAAGAGATAATAGTGAAAGATTAACAGGAAGAATATATTATACATTAGCAAGTAGATGTAATGAATTTTACTTTGTATTTAATGAAAATAGAGATAGAAGTCCTGCCCAGATAACAAAAAATGCTAATCATAATAACTTTATAGACAAAATATTTGATATTAATGAACGAAATAGATTAGCTATTAATGAAAATTTCTTAAATAGTTTCGAGTGTACTGAAAGAGTAGGAGGAGGACAATCACTTATTAGATTTAATAATAATAATGAAAGAGATAGATATGAGCAAAGTTTTACAACACCCGAAAACATCAATCCTTATAATCTAAATAGAATTACACATTTAGGTGGTGGTGCAAATGGTGGTCACAATAATGCTGGTGGTCGTAATAATGCTGGTGGTCGTATTAATGCTGGTGGTCATAATAATGCTGGTAGCCGAAATGGACATTAAGATGATATACCGATGATTGTAGTAAGAACTACAAAATATATGAATAAAATAAAATAAAATTAAATAAAAATAATAATAATAATTAAATAATATTTAATGAGAATAAATATAATAAATAATAAATTATAATAATGATAAAATAAAATAAAATAAATAAAATAAAATATATTTTAAAAAAATAAAGTAAATTTAAGATAAAATAAAATAAATTTAAAATAAAATAATATAAAAGTAAAATAAAATAATATATAAGTAAAAATATTAATAGAATTACAATAAAATAAAGTAAAATAAAGTAAAATAGCAATATTTAAAAGAAAAATTAAACAAAATAATATAAAAAAAAAAGAATTTGTATAATGATATAAAATACATATATTGTAATAAATAAAAATAAAATCATTTCTGGTGATTATTTAAGAACGCTATTATTGGTTTGATCTGGGACTCTCTTTACAGAAATTACGACTTAAGGATAGTATTTAACAAAGGTTGCTATTCCGACGATATAAGTGCAAACCAAAAAGGAGTGTCAATGTTGAAAATGCAATAATATAGGCTAGTAGGACCAACGCCTCTGAAGGAGAAGACCATAATTTCTTTCAGAGGGTCAATTCAAACCCTAATCAGGAATAAGAATTCAATTTAAAGAGAAATATTATAATCTGGAGATAAGGTTTGTTGGATATTTCACATTATTATTCTGAATATTATTATATTCTTATTAGACAAATTATATTTATTATTTTTTATTAATAGTGTGTTTTTTTTTATAAAAAAAATATATTCATATAATTAATTAATGAATAAATAAATAAAGCTAAAGTTTGCAATAGTTTTGTTTAAAAAAAAAAAAAAAATTATTATTATTTTATTTTTTTTCATTATTTGTGTGGCGTAAAATAATCGTCTTAATTTTATTAGAATAATGTAACGTAGTGTATGAATTTGTGCCATCTTATTAATTTTATTACAATAAAAAAATAAATATGCATTATTTATTTTTTTTAAATTTACTTATATATGTATCATAAACTTTTTTTTTTAAAAAAAAAAAAAATTAAAAATAAAATAATTTAATTTATAGCTTATTTATTAATTGGTTTAAAAATTTATTTGTAAATACTACATAATATAACACAAATTTATTTTATATCCTTTTTAGAGAATAGTTTTTGTATTAAAAGTTTATTTGATAAATTATTTTTTATTACATTAAGAATAACTTGATATGAATGAATATAAAATCTTAATTATTAATTAATTATTTTATTAATAATTACATAAAAATAAATTAATAAGCATTAAATTATCAGTTGATTTGATATAAAACAAATAATGTATAGTAACATATTTGTATATTTAATAATAATTATAAAATATTCAATTTATATCTTTTTGATAATTATTTTAAATATTAAATTTATATCTTTTTGATAATAATTATTTTATTTTATTTTATTTCAATAGGTATTATTATAATTACAATAATTATAATACTTTAATTCATTTAAAATTAATATAGTTCTATATATTAGAAAGAATATAAAATTAATATATTACCTATTTCTTATAAATAGATTAAATTATTTATATTAGAAATAGAGAACTCTCTATTGAAATTTTAGGAATTAGAATTATTATTTTTATTGTACAACCATTATTTAAAAAAAAACCATTGATTATAAATTATTGCACATAAAAGTCCTGCATATCAGATTAATTATCATATGATTTATAAATTGATCTAAAAATAACGTTATATAAAATAAATTTATGTAATATCATAAATTCTACAAAATACATAAAATTAATTTAAACATAAAATTTATAATAATAATAAAAATTTTATGTTAAATAATTTATAAATTAATAAAGTTTCATTTTATTTTAATTATTTTATTTTATTATATTTTCATTATATTTTCATTATATTTTTATTATATTTTTGTTATATATTTATTATATTTTTATATGATATAATTATTATAAATATTTTATTATTAATATCATACTTTTTATAATATTTAACAAAATAATTAATTCTTATTATTTTAAAATAGTTTATAGATAAAGAAAATTATATAAAGAATACTTTACTTTATATTTATTCTTTGCAATTGCAACAAGTAAATAGTGATGTTGTTGCCAAATTAAAAATATTTTTATTAGTAAAAGTAGTTTTATAATATTAAAATATGAATATATAAAATTTAGTATTAAATTATAAAATAAATCAATAAATAAATGTATAAATAAAATTCTATATTAATAAATAAATAAAATAATATAACTTCTCCCAATAAGAGATACTGAACCTGAACTTTGTACTTTTTCAAACTCTTCTATTATTTTTTATTTTATTAAATATAATTTTTGGTTGTATTCTTTGATAAAGAATTAATTATTATTTATTTATTTATTTCATTTATACTCTTTATCTAATTTTAAGTTTAATTCTATTATATTATAATTACTTTTTAATACTTATGATAAAAATATAATAAATTTACATTAAAATATGAAATACATAATAATTTATTGACCTTTAGCATATGTTTATGATATGGAAATATATTATTAATTAATAATCAAAATTCCAATTTATTTCGTTATAATTATTTTTTTTTTCACATTATTCACAAGAAAGAAAAAAAAATTAAATCATAAAATAATTGTTTATTCTTTTTTATTAGAATTCTAATACTATGGATAATTTTACTGTTAAGTAAAATCTTATTAATATATTTTTAATTTATTTAATTAAATTAATTAAAAATAATATATTGTATTATAGTGGGTAATACAAGATTAATGGAAAATTTAATCTATAAATAATTATATTTATTAAAGTTTTTATTTTTTATATATAAATTATTTAAATATTGTTTATGACTCTTAAACCAATTATATTACTTTTAAATCAATAATATTTAGCATTTATACATATTTATACTCTTTTTTTTTTTTTTTTTTTTTTTTTAAGTACAAAATTACCTAAAAGAATTTTAATTAATTTATTTTTCCTGTATTTTTTTTTTTTTTTTTTTTTTTTTTGTAACCAGATTAAAAAAAAAAAAAGATTAAAAAGGACATTTGTATATTCAATGTTTTGGATTTCGGAAATTGAATATTGTATTTTGGAACCCGCTTTTTTAGATAGTATAAGCGTATTTTTGTATATGAAATATATATTTATTATATATTTAAATAAATAATAAATAAATAAATAGTAAATAAATAAATATAAAAAATAAATTATAATTTTTATTTTTATTTTTATTTTTATTTTTTTTTATTTTTTGATATAATCTTAGTGGTTTAAAAGATAATAAAAAATAAAAAAATAAAATCAATTAACATAGAAATCTATATAAATTGCTTTTATAAAATTCATTATATAAATACTTAAAATTAAAAAATATTTGATTAACTAATATAAATTATTGTTAAATAAATAATTTATTTACATTTTTTTTTAATATTCTTTTTTTTTTTAAATTTTGTCATTTAAAATTTGTAATACAAGACTGATGATTTTAAGCCATTAATAATATTTTCTAATAATTAAACTATATTAAGTTATTAGCATATAGTAATTATATTCATTATTAATTTCAAATAAAGTTTTAGAATTTATCACAAAAATTACTGAAAAGATAGATAATTGTATGATTCATATTTATGATAAATTGATATTGTAGTTTATTTAGAAATAAATAGCCATTATAAAATTTAAATGGATAGTCATCAATAGATGCATCATTAATAAAAGTAATAGATTTTTTTCTAATTTAGAAAATTATAATCAATTCTTTTAAAATAAAACTATATTTTATATATATATATGTATATATATATATTTTTTTTTCTTTTTTTTTTATCATACTTTTTTCTATTTTCTTTTTTGTTTTTCAAGAATAAGTACAAAAAAGAAAAAAAAAAAAAAAGGTCATTTATTTTAATTAAGAATATAATGTCATTAAATAATACTATATTAATAATGGTTAAATCTAAAATAAATGAAATTAAATACAAATGCTTTTAATAAATAATACAATATATGAAAATAAGGAATTATTTTTCTTTTTTTTTTTAAAAAAAAAATTTAATAATAATGTACTTAATGAATTTTATAAATATATATATATATAATTCCTATTTTTGATTAAATAATGTGGCTAATATTATAATTTTTTTATAATATTAAAAATATTACATTTATAATATTGATATTATAAAATAGGAATTTTTGTTTGGATTAAATAAATTCAAAAGTTATGAAATTATTAAATTTATTATATCTTAATTAATTATCTTATGTATAGAGAAATATTATAAAAATGCAATTGTAACAATACTTGTTTATGGATTTTTTAAATATGATAGAGACTGATATTAAATTGGTTTTTAAAATGATTAATTGATGCATAAATACTTAATAAATAAAACAAAATATAAAATTAATAACTAAATTAAATATGATTTTTATCTATATATTTTATATTTTATTATATTTTTTATTAAATCTTCATTATATTTTTATTAAAATATTTAGTGGAGCATGGTGCAGACGTAAGTAAAGAAAGTAATAATGGTAAAACACCATTGTTTATTGCCTGTAAATTTGAAAATGAAAATATAGTTAAATATTTAGTGGAATATGGTGCAAATGTAAATAAAAGATTATACGACAATAAAACACCATTATTTATTGTTACTGAATATGAAAATGAAACTATAGTAAAATATTTAGTAGAACATGGTGCAAATGTAAATCAAGAATTAATCAACTGTAAAACACCATTATTTATTGCCACTGAATATGAAAATGAAATTATAGTTAAATGTTTGGTGGAGTTTGGTGCAAATGTAAATAAAGAAAATAATAATGATGATACACCATTAATAATAGCATGCAAATCTGGAAGTGATAATATAATAAAATATTTGATTGAACATGGAGCAGATATAAATAAAGAAAATAATGATGGTGGTACACCATTAATAATAGCATGTAAATTTCTAAATGAAACTATAGTAAAATATTTAGTAGAACATGGTGCAAATGTAAATCAAAAAAATAATTATGGTGATACACCATTAATAATAGCATGTAAATCTGGAAGTGATAATATAATAAAATATTTGATAGAACATGGAGCAGATATAAATAAAAGAAATATTTATGGTGATACACCATTAATAATATCATGTAAATCTGGAAGGGATAATATAATAAAATATTTGATAGAGCATGGAGCAAAAATAAATAAAGAAAATAATTATGGTGAAACACCATTATTTATTGCGTGTGAATTTGGAAATGAAACTATTGTTAAATATTTAGTAGAACATGGTTCAAAAGTAAATAAAGAATTAAACAACGGTAAAACACCATTATTTATTGCGTGTGAAATTGGAAATGAAACTATTGTTAAATATTTAGTGGAGCATGGTGCAAATGTAAATAAAGTAAATAATAATGGTGAAACCCCATTATTTGATGCATGTAATTTGGTAAATAATACTATAGTTGAATATTTAGTGGAGCATGGTGCAAATGTAAATAAAGAAAATAATGATGGTGAAACACCATTATTTATTGCCTGTAAATTTGGAAATGAAATTAAAGTTAAATGTTTAGTGGAGCATGGTGCAAATGTAAATAAAGAAAATAATAATGATGAAACACCATTAATAGTAGCATGTAGATCTGGAAGTGATAATATGATAAAATTTTTGATTGAACATGGAGCAGATGCAAATAAAGAAAGTATTAATGGTGAAACACCATTATTTATAACATGTAATTCTGTAAATGAAACTATAGTTAAATATTTAGTGGAGCATAGTGCAAATGTAAATAAAGAAAATAATTATGGTGTAACACCATTGTATATTGCCTGTAATTCTGGAAATGAAACTATAGTTAAATATTTAGTGGAGTATGGTGCAAATGTAAATAAAGAAAATAATTATGGTGAAACACCATTATTTAGTGCACTTAGAACGGTTTTTAATGTGAAAATTTTGAATGAACATAAAGCAAATAAAAACAAAAAATTAAAGTACCGTAATACAAAGATATATAGTAAAAATGTACCTGTAAATGAGACTATCGTTAGATATTTAGTGGATCAAGGTGCAAATGTAAATAAAGAAAATAATGATGGTGAAACACCATTATTTAATGCTTGTAAATCAAGAAATGAAACTATCGAAAAATATTTAGTTGACCATGGAGCTGTTATATATAAAAACAAAAATGCTATCAGGGATCGGTGGAATTTGAAATAGATTTCTTTTGAATTATTTAATGGATTAAAAAATTTAATGAAATCGTTTAATTATTATTTTTATTATTATTAAATAATTAAATAAAATAAATAAGTAAACGGAAAAAATATTTTAATAAATCTATTATATATATATATATATATATATATAATATTTTTATAATTATTATTTTAATAAAAAAATGAAATTTTATAATATCATATATATATGTAATAATTAAATAATTAATATTGCAGTATTTATGTTTTATGAAAAATCAAATAATCATTGTAAACTTGTAAATGGTTATTAAAATGAATTTGAAAGGTGTAATATAATATTTTTTTTTTTTTTTTTTTTTTTTTAATTTAATGGTAATATAAATCTTAAATAATATCTTAAATATTTTAAAATTTATTATCATTAAAATTTTAGATATTTAAAATATTACTACAATAAATATTTTTAAAAATAATATTTTGATAAAACATAATATATTTTTAAAATAAATTAAAATCACATATAGCCTTACGAAAAAATGATAATTTATTGGAATATTAACATTAACCGTATCATTATAAATGATGTATTGTTCAAGAATCATTACATATTTTCTAGCAATAACGACAACAGAAGGAATACCTTTATATATACATATTATAAATCCATTTAATTAAAATAAACGATGTAATACAAAATATAAATATTTATATTTATATATAAGATAATTGAAATAAAAAAAAAAATAAAAAAAAAAAAAAAAATAGAAATAGAAATAAAATTTAAATGGGATATTCAACCTATTTAAAAAAAAAAACTATATATATATATAATTTTATTTGTTTATTTTTAATCTATTTTTATTTTTAAATGAATTATCTTAAAAAAAAAAAAAATTAAAAATATTAATGATAAGAAAAAAAGAAAAAAATATAATAAAAATATTAATGATAAGAAAAAAAAAAAAAAAATTATATAAAAATAAAATTTAACCATCAAAGAAAAAATAGTTTATCTTTTTTTTAAATTTATATTTATACCCTCTTTTTAATATTTTATTTATTTATTTATTTATTTATTTATTTATTATTTATTTTAATTTTTTTTTTTTTTTTATATATATATATATAATTTTAAAATTTATTTATCAATAATTTAATAATATATTTTTATTTTTATATAAAAATATATAAATGAAAGTTTATAATTTTAAAAGTATTTTATTTCTTTATTTTATAAATTTTTAAATTATTTAAATTTTAATTGTAATAATCAATTACTATATAAAAAGTTTTTATTATTCGTACATAATTTAATGGTTTTATTCCAAATTCATTTTTTTTTATTTATATCTGCATCACGTTTTATTAAATATTATAATTTTTATATTTTAGTACTTTCACAGACCTTAAATATATATTGCTTCACACGTTATATAAATATTCTACTAAATCTATATTTCCATTTCCTTATGCATAAAATAAAGTAAAGGTGTTTTACTATTTTTATTTTCTTTATTAATATTCGCTCCACGTTCTACTAAATATTCTACTAAATTTATATTTCTATTTTCACATGTATAGAATAAAGGTGTTTCACCATCTTTATTTTCTTTATTTATATCTGCTCCACGCTCTACCAGATATTCTACTAAATATTTAATTCCAATATAACATGCGGTGAATAATGGTGTTCTTCCATATTTATCTTCTTTATTTATATCTGCTCTATGTTCTACTAAATATTTTACTACATCTTTATTTACACTTTTACATGCATTAAATAATGGTGTTTCAACATATTCTTTTTTTTGTTTTATATCAGCACCATGTTATACAAAATATTCTACTAAATCTTTATTTTCACTTTCACAGTCTATAAGTAATGGTGTTTCATCATCTTCATTTTCTTTATTTATATCTAATCCATGTTCTACTAAATATTCTACTAATTCCTTATTTCCACTTTCACATGCATCAAATAAAGGTGTTTCACAATCCATATAAACTACTTCATTTATATCCACTCCGTGTTCTATTAAAAAATTTTAACAATTTTTTATTCCTTTTTTGATTATATAAATAGTTTCATGAAATCTTGAAACTTTTTCAATTATTAATATAATTTTATATTCATCTTTTGAAATTACTTTATTTAAATCCTTGAGAGAAATAAAAGTTTTATTTTTATAGAGATGAAGTAACCATTTAATAAATTCATTATTGTAAAATTTTGAAATATCAAAAATATTTTTTAATTCTTCCATATAAGAATTTTTTATTAGATCTTTTATTTCAGAAGAAGTTATTTATAAAACATTTTCTTGATTATTTGTTACAGTTTTTACCCTTTTAGACGTATGTCTATTATCATTTTATTCATTAGATTTTATACTTTTCTTCTTTACATGATTATACATATTACTTGTTACTGATTATTATATTTTTGACAGATTAAGAGTCTCAATCTCTCCTAATTAAATAAAATAAAAGCAAAGTATACCATTAATTAAAAAAAATAAAAATAAAAAATATTTTATAAATAATACAAACTTATAATAATTATGATACTAATTGTTATTTATTTATCTATATTCATATATCTAAATTAAAAATAATAGTAATAAAATATATAACATAAACTAAGATATCAATTATAAGATAAAAACAATATATAAAATGTTATCAACTAATTTAAGCTGAAAGTAAATTTAAAATGCCAGCAATATAATTTAAGCTGAAAGTAAATTTATGATGTTAGAAACAATCAAAGGAATCAAAATTATTGATACCACAGTAAACAATCTTTCTGCCAAAGGGATTTCTTTTAATTATTCAGAGAATTTTAATCATATAACAGAACTAAATATTGAAAACTTCCAAAATTGGAAAACCAATATCCTATACCTCTTAACAATCAACAATCTAGACGAATATATTAGTTCCCAAAAAATAAAAAATTTAAGAAGAAAGGATATAAGAGAAAATCTAGACGACTATATTTTAGATAAATTTAATTCTTCACTTGTCTATGATTCTGGGACTACTCAAAAGGATATCAAAAATGATATCCTTGTAAAATGGATCATTACCAACAGTCTTAGGAATAAAACTAAAGAGATTCTGAAAGGCCATGGTAAAACAGCCTTCCATATGTGGAATTTTCTCCAGGAATCTTTTACTCTTGGAGATGAACATAGAAAAATGATTCTGAAAAATAGAATCAATTTCTTAAAGTTTAATAGAAATGATGATATTCACATTTTTTAGCAACTCTCTAAAATATGCTTGACGAACTAGAAATAATAGACTCAGACATTTCTGACAATACAAAAGTCGGAATTCTTAACCGTGCTTTACCAGAAAATTTAAGGTGGATTAACGTTTTCCAATTCAACAATAATTGGAAAGAATGTTGTAACTACCTTAAAAGGATAGTTCCAGACATTACGTTCTCACATCTTAAAGAAAAAAAGATTCAAGAAGAAAAATCTGAAAACATTTTTCATTTACATTCATATATTAAGAATAAAATTAGAGATAAGAAAAGAAAATATTCCAAAAGAAAGAATGGAAAGTGCTTTCTCTGCGGAAAATACGGCCACTATATTAAGGATTGCTATAAAAATAAGAAAATTAACTTTAATAAAGTAACCAAGAATAATAAATCTAATAAAGACAAAAGGGAATCAGATAAGAAATATAACAAAAATAAAATAAACAATAAGCACGTTTATTTAATAAACAATAATAAAGAATATAAAGATAATTACCAAGAAGATTTTTCAAAAGATTATTTTTCAGATAATGCTTTAGAAATCAATAGCATTGAAACAAATAATAACTACAACAAAATTAATGAAATTAAAAATAATAATTTCATAGTTTGGATCCTTGATTCTGGTGCTTCAATAAGCACCACAAACAATAGTTATGTAAAGAGTTTGGAAGAAACAGATTACAAATACAAAATACACAAAATATTTTAAAACACGTAATTAAAAAATTCCTTTTTTAATAAATAATCTTTTATTAAATTTAAAAATAAATCTCTTCTCGTTATTAACTATTTGATAGTCAATAACTAATACATTGATTTAAATAATGAATTTTACATGTATTTATATTTTTTCATGATTACATTTTAATATATCAAACCTATTTAATATACATATATTACTATTTATTTATAAACAAAATATTTATTAATAATTTTATTAAATAATAATTAACTAAAACTAAACAATAATTAATTCAATAAACTTTCAACTTAATTGCAATAATAATTGAATTCAATAAGAACTCATTTATTATTTATTTATTATTTAAATATTATTAATACTAATGTTTATATATTTACAATGCAAAACTATTTTTATAAACTATTTAAACTAATTTTAACTATTTAAAACTATTCCGAAATTAATTTTAAAGTATTTTAAACTAACTAAACTAAATTAACTAACTTAAATAAATTATTTAGATTAAATTTATTATCCAAAAATTATTTAAATAATAATTTATCCTTTATGAAAAGTTTTCATAAATTTATAATTAATTTTCATATACGTAAATCATAAATTTATGTAATTTTATTACATTAATTATTTATGTAATAATAAATTATTAAAGATTTTATTAAATCTTTACATTCTCGCCCTTTAAGTTGAGCTCCTGCGAACTAAGAGTTCAATCTTCGAGAAGGAATGTCAATTATAAATGGTTGATATTTATGTCTAATATATTCTCCATTAAAATCTTTATTACCGTCATCAACCACATTATTCCGTCTATTCCTTTTACACTTAGGATAGTACTCTTGAATTAGTTGTCTATCGTAAATTTGATCTTCATCGATCTAAGTATCTTCAACAGAATCTAGGCCTTTCCAAGATACGAGGAAACGATTTTTTCCTCTATATGTCCTCATATCAATAATTCTTTCAGGAACCTTATCTATGGTGTCGGTAGTTAACTTAATATTCTTTCTTTTCCTATTATTTCTGTCAGCAAATTCATTTTCATAATACCGTTCCAATAAAGATACATGAAAAACAGGGTAACATCGCATATTACTTGGTAACTTGAGTTCGTAGGCTAATGAACTAACTTTCCTCACAATTTAAAAGGGACCAAGCATTTGGTCTGCTAATTTCTTCTTTACATTTTTTGTTATATTTCCTTTGAATAATCAAACTTTTTTACCAACTTCAAAATCCGGCGATGATGATCCTTTGAAATCAGCATACTTTTTATAAGTTTCTTTAGCTGACTTTAGATTTTCCTTTAAAAATTTAATATTTTCATTTATATCTTTCACTCTAACATCAGCTCTATGAGGACTATCTGAAGAAGGGATTTCTAAACTAAATTTTGGATTAAATCAATAGTTTGCAAAAATCGGTGATTGATTGATTGATTGTTGCAGAGTATTATTATAAACAAACTCGGCAAAAGGCAACAAGTCAACCCAATTATTTTGTTTTTCATTTATGAAACAACGGAGATATTGTTCCAATATTCCGTTCACCCTCTCCGTTTGACTATCAGTCTGCGGATGGTTCGAAGTGGAGAATGACAAATTAATGTTAAATAATTCGCAAAGACGATTCAAAAAATCAGAAGTAAATTGCTTACCTCTATCTTAAACAATGGAATCAGGAAAGCCAAGTAACCTAAAGATATGGTTAATAAAAGAATCGGCAGCAATTGAAGCAGTAGGAAAACAACGTAAAAGAATAAAATGTGCTATTTTAGTCAATCTATCAACAACAGTCATGACAGTGATCATATCTTTGGATTTCGGTAATTCAACAATAAAATCCATGGAGATGTCTGACCATGGTCTGTCGGGGGTAGACAAAGGAGATAAAAAACCGTAGGGTTTATGTCTTGGAACTTTAGCTTTGCAGCAAGTTTCACAGGACTTTACAAACTTTTTAACATCATTACATAACTTAGGCCACCAAAAGTTACGATTAATCAAATCAAATGTTTTGCGTACACCGAAATGACCAGCAGTAACAGAGTCATGGTGTATTTCAAGAACTCTTGTGCGAAGATTCTGAGGGACATAAATTAAGTTATCAAAAAGTAAGAAACCTTCCTTATCAATTTTACACTTATCAATAAATTTAATAGGTGGATTAACATTACTATTATTTAAAATAAAGGATTTAATTTTTATAAAAAGATCATCATTATTTAAAGATTTCAAAATAGAATTAATCAAGGACTCATCACATGAGTTAAGATTAATAACACAACAAGAAACATCGCGAATACAATCAAATAAATGATCACTTCTTCTTGATAGAATATCTGGTTTACCAGATTTTTTACCAGAACGATACACAAGATTAAAATCGAAACGAGAAAGAAATTCATACCAACGAATTTGTCTTTGAGAAAGTAGCTCAGGTTTCCTAGGAAAAGTAAGGTTTTTATGATCAGTATAAATAGTAAATGGATGGCGAGCACCTTCAAGGTAATGACGCCATTCTTCCAAAGCAACTTTAATTGCAATAAGCTCTTTATCATAAATGGGGAATTTCAGTTGAGATTTGGTTAGACTAGTAGAAATAAAAGCAATTGGGTGTAACTGACCATCAAATTCTTGGGAAAGTATAGCTCCAACAGCGAAATTGGAAGCATCAGTTTCCACAATGAAAGGTTTGTTACTATCAGGATTTCTTAAAATTGGTGCATAAGTAAAAAGTTCTTTTAATTTATCAAAGGATTTTTGTTGATCAGAACCCCAGAGAAATGGAACATTTTTCCTGGTAAGTTTATGTAAGGGCCGCGAAATCTTAGCAAAATCCTTGATAAAAATTCTATAATAATTACATAATCCAATAAATGATTGTATTTCCTTTACATTAGAAGGAACAGGCCAATCTAGAATAGCTTTAACCTTTTCAGGATCAACTTTCAAACCGTCTTTTGATAAAATGTAACCAAGGAAAGTGGTTTCAGTAACATCGAATTTGCATTTCTCTAATTTAATGTACAAGTTATTTTCTAATAATTTTTTAAGCACCTTTTTAACGAGTTCATGATGTTCCTCTAAACTATTCGAATAAATTAATATACAATGTAAGAAATAACAAAATCATCTAAGTAATCGTTAAGAACATCATTTATAAAATGCTGGAAGGTGGCTGGAGCATTTTTTAAGCCAAAAGGCATAACTAAATATTCAAAATGACCATATCGAGTACGAAATGCAGTCTTGTACTCATCACCTTCTTTAATTCTTACTAAATTATAGGCAGACTTTAAGTCCAACTTGGTAAAATATTTTGCACCTTTAACTCTATCTAATAATTCACTTATTAAAGGAAGAGGATAAGAATTACGTATGGTCATTTCATTCAATTTTCTATAATCAACACATAATCTCAATGAACCATCTTTCTTTTTAACAAATAATACAGGTGCACCAGCGGGTGACTTGGATTTCCTAATAAATCCTTTTTCTAAATTTTCTTTTATATACTTTTTTAGTTCATCTCGTTTTGCCTCAGTTAAAGGATATATTGGACCATAAAATAAATTTGAATTATCCCTTAATCTTATTTCACAATCATATTCACGATGTGGAGGGAGTAGGTTGCAATTTCTTTCATTGAATACTTCTGAGTAATTGTTTTAAATAGGAGATATTCCTATAATTTTTTGATTTAATTTATTCTCAAAATTACTAATTTTTAAACAATTAGAAATACAACACAAATTTTTCATAGAACACTTTTTAGAAATTTACTTTTCATTTTAATCTTTATTTAAATTATCATTATTATTACAATTTTTTGTTACATTTTTACATAAAACATTAATTTTACAAATTTTATTTAATTCATCTAAATTAGTACTATTACTATCATTAAATTCATAAATTTCATAATCATTATCAAACATAAAACTATCATTTACATCACTATCGTAATTAATTATACAAAAATTTTTAAATCATTAAATTCTTCTTTTTCACTACAAGTTTTAATACGAGTACGACGACCTCTAATCGTAATTTCTTCATCAGAACCCATATCGGAATCAGATTCAAAGGAATACTTACGTTTGTTGTTATAATTTTCATTCATATCATTTTTGGGTTCATTAATTGGTTCTTTGGATTTAATAGAAACTTTGTTTAGTCTTTTCTTATTCTTTCTATTCCTTTTTCTTACGATGCAATGTCTAGCGCTAAAAGCAATTTTTCTTGAGTCATGGTAGTTTATTGGAGAATGCTTTTCAATCCAAGGTAATCCTAAAATGATATCGACATCAGGAATACGGAGGGAATATAATTGGATGATCTCAAAATGGTTCTTGAAACGGAGTATACACTTTTCAATAGTCTTTTTGATTGTAGATAAACCATATCCTAGACCAGCAACTTTGAACGGATTTTCCACTTTCATAAGTTTTATATTATTAACTCTTGCAAATTCTTGGTAAATACAATTAATATCAAAACCAGAATCAATAAGAACTTTCACTTTTACTTCTTCAGAATCATTAGTCTTAATATAGAAATCAAGGATATTTGTTTTCTCTTTAAAATTCTTATTCTCGAATTCAATAATTTCCAAGATTCTATGAATATTTTCTTTTTCATTAATTAATTTAATTCTTCTGACTTAGGAAGAGGGGAGAGAAGTAGTAGAAGAGGAGGCTTCATCATTCGGAATTTTATTGATCACCTTGAAATTCTTTGGTTTCTTCTTATTAGGGCAATTGAATTGTAAATGTCCAGCCTTCC
The DNA here is from genome assembly GCA_016946835.1 of Neocallimastix lanati (nom. inval.). Classification (NCBI taxonomy): domain Eukaryota; kingdom Fungi; phylum Neocallimastigomycota; class Neocallimastigomycetes; order Neocallimastigales; family Neocallimastigaceae; genus Neocallimastix; species Neocallimastix lanati (nom. inval.). The sequence goes on along the minus strand of JACVTC010000081.1, from coordinate 57,416 downwards.
CACAAATAAAGCATAAACCTTTTCTTCTTCTTTCTTCTTCCTTATTTGTTTTGGAATCGTTATATATACTTTTGTGAGATGGGAAATATCTTGTCGCTTTTTGACCCTTCTTGATGCGGTATAAATCCACGTCCATGGGGTCATCTTGATTAAAGATTCTTCTATCCTGATGTGTTAAATAGTATTCTATAATGTCATTACTCTTTGTAAGGATCTCAATATTAATGTAATCTCTAAACAAATTCTGAAGGTTATTAGGATTCGGATTAGCAAGAGCTAAATGTTCTCTCATTTTGTAATGAAGTCCTCTGATAAACATATAAATTTTTGCTGATTCATTCAAATCGGAATATTGTCTAATTTTTTGGAATTCTGTTATATATTCAACAACTCTACCATATTTGAATTGTTAAATATTGCATAAACGCCCATTTGCTACTACAGCTTCAATATCAGGATCTCCAAAGTTTCTTCTAAGTTCAGCTAGAAACTGTTCCAGGTTGTTTAAAATAGCGTTGTTATTTCTACGGAGACATGAGGCCCAGTTCAAAGCTTTACCATTTAAATATGAAATGACAAAATTGACCCTCACAGCATCATTAATAAATCGTTGAAGGTGGGCATTAATAGATAGTTCAACTCTTGTCAAGAATCCATCAAGTTCTCTTTTGTTACCTGAAAATACCGGAGGATCATTTACTATTTTAAGAGGGGATATTTGTTGTTGTTGCTGTATTTGATGGTCCGCCATAATATCGTTAATATTTAGATTTTGAAATATTAAGTTTAATTCCTCCAATTTGAAATATTGAATATTAAGTAAGGATTAGTTAATTAACGAAAAAAATTTTTTTTCTTTTTTTTTTAAATTTTGATATCTTATTATTAATTATACAAGTTATTATTATTTTTATATTTAATATCGTAAAGTCGTTCAGACTCTATCCTCTTAAAAAGGTGTCGAACGAGTAAACGAAGAAAACATAGAATAATATAACTATTATTAATATTTCAACCTGAATAGCAGGAGCAACAATAATAAGAGTCCAAAATCAGTAAGGTTTAACAATGCTTAAGAGCAATAAAAATCTATGTTAAAAGTCAAAACTGTAGAGTCCTAAATCAGTAGAAAGTAGAGTCCAAAATCAGTAGAAGATTTTATTATTTGTATCGTGTTTCTTTTTATTTAAAAGGTATTAGTTACTGTAAAGAGTTTAAAAGAAAAAGATTTCAAATAACAAAATACACAAAATATTTTAAAACACGTAAAAAAAATTCCTTTTTTTTTAATAAATAATCATTTATTAAATTTAAAAATAAATCTCTTCTTGTTATTAACTATTTGATAGTCAATAACTAATACATCGATTTAAATATAGAAATTTACATGTATTTATAATTTTTTATGATTATATTATAATAATTATTTCTATCTAATTTACATATATTACTATTTATTTATAAACAAAATATTTATTAATAATTTTATTAAATAATAATTAACTAAAACTAAACAATAATTAATTCAATAAACTTTCAACTTATTTACAATAATAATTGAATTCAATAAGAACTCATTTATTATTTATTTATTATTTAAATATTATTAATACTAATGTTTATATATTTACAATTCAAAACTATTTTTATAAACTATTTAAATTAATTTTAACTATTTAAAACTATTCTGAAATTAATTTTAAAGTATTTTAAACTAACTAAACTAAATTAACTAACATAAATAAATTATTTAGATTAAATTTATTATCCAAAATTATTTAAATAATAATTTATCCTTTATGAAAAGTTTACATAAATTTATAATTAATTTTCAAATATGTAAATCATAAATTTATGTAATTTTATTACATTAATTAATTATGTAATAATTAATTATTAAAGATTTTATTTACAATTAATTTAATCATCAATATCAAAAAATGTAATACAAAAATTTCACTTGCAAATGGAAAGAAAATTTTATCAGACTATTATGGCAACTTTACCGGATTCATTAATAATTATAAATTCACACTTAAAAATATTTATTATTCAAAACATATTAAAAAAAATTTAATTTCCATCAATCAGTTAATAGCACAAAACTTCAAAGTCATATTTAACAATTATAATAACTCACCACAAGCCTTAATTTATGACAATAAAGGTAACCGAATCTATAAATCAATATCTGATAATTTGAACACATTCAAAATATTTACATCAGAACAACCAATTTATTTTAAGATAAATAATATAAAAAGTAATCATGTAATTAACCATACTTTTCTAAATAAAAGTCAATTAATGGACCTTTGGCACAGACGCTTAGGCCATTTTGATATATCAAAGATCAAAGATAAATTAAATAATACAAACGTGCAAACCAAATGCGCAATATGTATTAATTCAAAATTAAAAAATAAATCTTATAAGCCTACGATAAATAAAACAAAACAAATCTTAGATCTCATACACATAGATCTAGTTGGACCAGTCACTAACTCCATAAATAACAACAAATATTTCCTAACAATTTTAGATGATTTTTCAAGATATGGATGGGTGATTTTTACCGAAAATAAAACTGATGTATTCAACAAATTTATTATTTGGCACAATGAAATATATAACACCACAAACATCACTGTAAAAGCCATCCGTTCCTATAACGGAAAAGAATTTCAGAATAGTCGTTTTCAAACCTTCTGCCAAGAGAATGGAATTAAACATGAATTCACGATTCCTTACAATCCATCTCAAAACGGTAGAGCTGAAAGGTTCAATGGTACACTTATTTCTTCTGCTAAAGCACTTATTAATGAATCTAAACTTAGTCATGACTTCTGGGAATACGCAGTAGACACTGCGAACTTCACTTACAACCGACTTCCCCACCAAGGAAACCAGAACAAAATCCCTTATGAAATATTTTATAATAAACCTGTGGATTATAATTTCTTTCGAGTCTTCGGATGTAGAGTATATTTCTTTGTCCCAAAGGAGCTTCGTTCAAAGTTTGACAACAATTCTCATCCTGGTAATTTTCTAGGTTATAGCAACAATACTAATGGTTATAAAGTTTTTGACATTATCAATAATAAAATCATTCTAGCCCGTACTGTTGAATTTATGGAAAACGAACCAGGAAACTCTTTTCTTTATAAAATTTTTTCCAATAACGAATTCAGGGAGAGTAATAAAGTCAAACAATTAAGTCATTACAATTACAACAATAAAATCAATAATAAGAACAGTGGAATTATTGAAAATAATTTTGAAAGAAATATAGATACAAATAAAAACTCAATATAAACAATAATAGTAATGAAAATCACATCATCAATAAATATAATGATAAAAATAGTATCACTAATGACATCAATTATAAAGATTATGTCACTGTTATCAACAATAATTCTGACAAAACAACAAAAAATGATCCAACAAAACAAAACAATAACAATCAACATAACAATTCAACAAATATTAATAATAAAATCTACAACGTAACAGAAGGTAACAAAAATAAAAATTTAAATAGGACTCAGAAAGAAATTAATAATATTAATAATGAATATAAAGAGAGAAATAAAGACAGAAACTATCAATATATAGAAGGAACTAAAAGAAAATCAAATAATAATTCATTTAATAATAATAAAAGAAAAAAGATAAGTAATAATAACAATACACTAATTGAAACTTACAACTACAAAGACATATTCAAACTAAATGATAAATCAGAATGGTTAAAATCAGTAAAAGAAGAACTTGATAATATGGAAAGACTGAAAGTATTCACAGTAGTCAGTACGGTACCCTCAGGATCAAATATTATTTCATCCAGGTGGGTATTTAAATATAAAAGAGACTCAAATGGTAAAGTAATTAAAAGAAAAGCGAGACTAGTCGCTAAGGGATATACCCAAGAATACGGTATCGACTATAAAGAAACATTTACTCTTACCCTCAAACAAGATATCATCCGAATCATTACAGTCATTGCAGTAAACATGAACTTCAAAATAAAACAAATAGATATTAATTCAGCTTATTTAAACGCTCCTCTTAATGAACATATATACATGAAAGCTCCAGAAAGACATCAATCTTATGAGAAATCTTTTTGGAAATTAAACAAAGCTCACTATGGCCTAAAGAAAGCAGGTAAAGAATGGAACAATAAATTAAACGAAGAATTGATAAAAATAAGTTTTATCAGATTAAAAAGTGAACCTTGTGTATACAAGAAAATTAATAATAAAAAGGAAATAATATGTATTTTGTCAGTCTACGTTGATGACATACTTATTGCTGAAATAAATTCAGTAAAAAAATCAATCAAAAGAAAGTTTAACATAAAAGACATTGGGGATGTAGAATTCGTTATTGGTATAAAATTTAATAAAATTAAGGATGGATATATTCTACATCAATCAAGGTACGTAAATAATATTTTAAATAAATTAAGTACTGACTCTTATACAAAAACAACCAAAAATCTTATATCAAAAGAAAATCCTCAACTGAGAACAAAGAAATTTAATGAAACAAAATACCGAAGCGCTATTGGCAGCTTATTATATTTAGGAATATGCACCAGACCAGATATACTTTTCGCTGTTAGTAAAGCTGCAAAGAAATCCAGTGATCCTACGATGGAAGATTGGATGAATGTTATGAAAATTTTCAATTATATCCAGCATACCAAAAACTATGGTATTAAAATTTAAAAGGGGATGAATTTAAAGGTATATGTAGACGCAGATTACGCAGAAGATCTCAACACAAGGAAATCTACTTCTGGATTCCTTATGATGCTTGGAAATACACCAACAAGCTGGTATTCAAAACTACAACATTGTGTCTCTACTTCCACGGCTGAAGCCGAATATTACAGCCTGAGTGAATGCGCTAAACACTCTTTATGGTACAGAAATTTTATGAATGAATTAAATATAAACATCGATTATGTTACAATATTCGTGGACAACAAAGCAACAATATACAACAATGAAAATCAATCAATAAACCCAAAATCAAAGCACATTTATATCAGGTACCATCACATTAGAGACTTAATCAGCAATAAACTAATTGTACTAATATGTAAAATCTAAAAGTAACCTAGCAGATGGATTTACCAAATTTTTAAACAAGACCTTAATGGACAATTTCAGAAACACCTTATTTACGAAATTTTAAAAGAAATTAAATTAAAAATCTATCTACTTTTTTTTCTTTGCTAAGTTTTTTTTTGAAGCTAAATTTTTGGAGGAGTGTTAAAAATAACAATTATTAAATTGATTATTAATTAATTTTTAATATTGTAATAACCAACAAATTATATTTGTAACATTCAATAAAGTATAAAATCAAGTAATTATTTTATTGTTTAAAATATAATTCTTAATTTTAATAAAAATAAGGAACATAATAATAAAAGATATTTTAAATAATTATAAAATTAAAATATATAAATGTTTTATTTTACTGAATAAAGTGTTCTATTTTAATATTGTAATAATGATAACTATTTATCGAAATATATTTTTGACAAAATTTAATATATTTTTTTTATTTCTATTTTTTAATATTATTTATCTTAAGATAAAAATAATAAATATAGAAATGATGATATTAAAAAATATATATATATATATATATATATAAAAGTTAACCATCAGTAAAAAATATTTTACCATTTGTATTGCTAATTATAACTCTCAAAAATTAATTATTAAAGTTAACTCTATATAAAAAAAAGAACATGAAATAAAATAAAATTTTAACTCTCTTTTTAAAAATTTTTTACTTATTTATTAATTATTTTAATTTGTTCCTTTTTTATATATATATCTATATATGTTCCATATTTTAATAAATATTTTTCTGTACTCTATGAATTCCATATAACAATGGTGTTTTACCATATTTATTTTTATTTTTTATCTTTTTCTGCTTCTTGTTCTATTAAACATTCTAACAAATCTTTATTTCCACTTTCTCAAGTTTTAAATAATGGTGTTTTATCATAACTAAAATAAAAAGAAAATGAAATATCAACATATGAAGTGGAAATTTTTTTTAAAAAAAAAAAAATCTTTATTTCAATGTAATTTATATGGAAATTCTCTATTATTTTTTCAAACGAAATATACATTAGTATATTATAATACTATTCAAGTATAACGATATATTAAAAAAAAAAAAAAAAAAAAAAAGTTGAAAACCTATAATTTCGAGCAGTGATGAATATGATTACAAATTGATTCAAAAATTAAGAAGGATATATATATTTTTTATTATATTGTTAAATTAAGAAATTTATAAATATTTTATAAATATTTTAATTTTGTAAACTTTAAGTAATTCTATTAATATTGCTAATATATATATAAAATATAATACATACAAAAATTAATAAATTAAATAAATAATTTAAAAAAGAAGGTCGGATTACCAAAATAAAATAAATATAAATATTCTAAATTAATAATATTTTTTAAAAAAAAAAAGTTGTATTAAATTTTTAAATATCATTTCTTATTGTTAAAAACAATAATTTAAAAAAAAAATATAAAAATATTGTAATTATTTTTTGTATTATTATTTAGTGATTATCATTAATATTAATTATTGACATTAGTATTATTAATGCTATTATTATCATTATTAATTTTATTATTGTCATTACTATAAAAATTATATTCGAGATTAATGTACTTATTGGTATTACTTTAGGGTTGGGATTATCATAATGTTTTGAATTATATTATTGAATATATAAATTAAAACTGTTTAAAACTTTTTTTTTTTATAAAAAAAAAGATCAGATTTAGAGGTTTTAGTTAGATTTTAATTTAATTTTTTTTAAAAAAAAAATAAAATAAAAATAAAAAAACTAATTAAAAAAAATATTTTAAATTTTCATTCAGGTTATGTATAAGCAATGAAATATTAAAAAAAAAAAAAAAAAAAAAAACATTTTTTATATAATTTTTTTTTTTTAATAAATTAATCATTGATACAAAATTTATATTAATTTATATTTATAAATTTTATGTATGTTAAGTTGCCTTTAATTCTTATTTTTTTAAAAAAAGAATTATTTTACAACATTTAATGAAATAAAAATTAATAATATTTGATTATTTATTTTTTATAAATAACAAAAAAATTCAAACTTCAACAAAAATGAGAAATAAATATTTAAAAACTTTTATTTATTTTATTTTTGTTAATACATTAAAAATACAATAAAAATAATTTAAAGTATTATTTTATTAAAAAAAAATATAAACTTTTATTAATTATTTAATTATTCTTTGTAACTTTTCTCTAACATAAAAGTTTACTTTTTTTATTTTTACATTATTTCTTTTTTATTATTTAATAAATTTCATATTTTTTAGAACAATAAAGTTTAAATAATAATATACATTTAATAATTTGTATACAATTTGTATACAATTTGTATTTGTTTTCTTTTTATAAATAGATAAAAAAACATTGAAGCATTAATAGATCACAAAAAGATTTCCTTGTTTTATCTTTTGTTATAATCCATTATTAAAATTGAACTAGATGTAGCCCAACTTTAAATTTCTAATTTTAATGTGTTTTTTACTTTCTGTAATAATAAAAATAAAATAAAATAAAATAAAATAAAATAAAATAAAATAAAACAAAATAAAATAAAATAAAATAAAATAAAATAAAATAAAATAAAATAAAATAAAATAAAATAAAATAAAATAAATAGTAGAATATTAAATATAAAGTACAGATCGAATAAAATAAAATAAAATAAAATAAAATAAAATAAAATAAAATAAAATAAAATAAAATAAAATAAAATAAAATAAAATAAAATAAAAATAAATTCATAGTTAACAATTAAATAGTGGATGGAAAGAAATCCAAAAATATAAATTTTTAGAAGTTATTGAAAATGTGATAAACATGCGTCGATAATAAAACTCATGTTATGTTAAACTACAGAAATTTTGTATTAAAAAAAATTAAAGAATAAAATAAAAAAAAAATTAAAATTCTATTGATTATTATTTAAGAAATTTCAGAATTTGATGAAATCCATTATATATTTATTATATATTATATAAATATTATATAATATATATTTATTATATATTATATATATTTACTTTTATTTATTTATTTATTTTATTAATTTATTATTATTTATTTTATTTTTATTTTTATTTTTATTATTAGTTTCAATTTTTATTTTTATTTTTATTTTTATTTTTATTTTTATTTTTGGGTGGATTATTTTCTTATCACTTTTTATTTGTGCAATTAAATTTAATTCAAATAACTTTTTTTTTCCATATATGGACCATTTCATTTTTATTAATTATTATTAATTATTATTAATTATTATTTATTATTAATTTTTTTTATAATTTTTATTAATTATTATTAATTATTATTTATTATTAATTATTTATTATTTATTATTTATTAATTTTTTTTATAATTTTTTTTATAATTTTTTTATATTTTGTTTTCTGTTTCTTATTTTTATTTTTATTTGTGTTTATGTTCTTGCTTTTGTTTTTAATTAATTAATTAATTAATTAATTGAAATATTAAATAAAGATATATATAAAAAAAAAAGGAAATTGAAAAAAAAAAAAATTTTTTTTTTTGTATTTTATTTTTTTTTTTTAGTTTATTTATATATATTTATTTATTTATTTAATATCATTTATTTATTTATTAATTAATTGATGAATTGATTATTTATTATTATTTATTATTATTTATTATTATTTACTATTATTTATTATTATTTATTATTATTTATTATTATTTATTATTATTTACTATTATTTACTATTATTTACTATTATTTATTATTATTTATTATTATTTATTATTATTTACTATTATTTATTATTATTTATTATTATTTATTATTATTTATTATTATTTACTATTATTTATTATTATTTACTATTATTTATTATTATTTACTATTATTTATTATTATTTACTATTATTTATTATTATTTACTATTATTTACTATTATTTATTATTATTTATTATTATTTATTATTATTATTTATTATTTGCTAATAATTTAATTTAATTCTAATATTCTTTTAATTATTGAATATGAACTATTTATTATTATAACTTTTTTTTTATTAAATATTAACAATATAATAATATATATATATTTTTTATTATCTAATGTTTATTATTATTATATATTTATTTTATTCTATTATATTAATTTTCTTCAACAGAATCTTCTTTTACGTTTATATCTTCAGTTGATTCAACTTCTTCTTCATCAGAGGAATTGTTATTATCATCCACTTCTACTTCTCCTGATGGAATTTCAATATCAGTAGTATTTTGTTCTTCGGTTGGATCAGAAATACTACTATTGACTGCGAAAGTTTCATCTATCCAATCAATTCTTTGACGAATCCATTGGAAAAAATCGCTTCCAACATTGACAATATTCTTATTGGCTAAAAGACAATCATCAAGATGGTCAGCAATAAATTGTTCCTCTTCACCTAATATTTCTTTCACCTTACTAGACGCTTTTTGCCATTTTTCGGAGACCAAAAAATGGAACCAATCTTGTTTAGCAAATTCAATGAACCATGGATTGGATCTATCTCCATTCTCTTCTGCAAAATCCTCTTCACAGAAAGTTCCAGCCCAATATCTTGTAGGACTGTCATTAAAAGTCCAATCAAAATCCCATGGAGAAACCATTTGAAGTTTTTTGTTCTTACTATCTTTAGATAAGTCAACAGCAAAAAAGAAACTACCTTCTCCAACATCATAATCATGAACAATTTTATAGAGTAGATACATGTTAGCTACGGTATCCATATCAAAAACAGCAGAGATAGTTTCTTGAGCATTGGTATAGGTGGATTGGATAAGATGGTAATCCTCATCTAAAGTTTTATAGATTCCCTTTTCAGTGGCAAGATAAAGAATTTTGAAAACATTTTCGGTATAATTTCCAATGAAATCGACTTGATCATGACAATAAAAATCACTCTTAATGGTAAATCCAGCAGGAACGAATTGACGTTCAACCCCACGAATATCCTTTACAGAAGCCTTTTCATAATCAATGACAAAGTATTTCCCTTCATTTTCTGGATAAAAGTCGTAATAGTTATCAATTTCAAAGTAATAACCGATATCTGTACCATTATAATTCTTTTCAGGAATAGTGACATTTACTTTTTTTTCATCGACTTCATTTTGTTCTAAGAGAGAATAGAGTCCTTGGAATTGATCATTAACATATACTTCTACAACAATTGTATCAGAGATGTATTGTTTATCATTAAAAATGACATGTCCCATTTTAAAGACAACATCTTGACGAATAACTTTAGTTCCTGCTTTAGTTAAGACCCAATCCTTGAATTCTTTATCATGATGAAGTCCAAGAAGATTGACTTTATCAGTGAATTTTATTTTATTAGGAACAACATTTTCCTTAATCTTTTCTGGATCTTTATTAAAGCCGGTAGAATTACCTCTTACTCTAATTCTAGCTGATTTTTCCTTTAATATATGCTTTTTTTCCACATTAAAAAGATCCATTACACAATCCGTATAAATTTCTCTAGAAAGAATTAATTCACTATTATTTTTAGTAGAAATATTAATTACTGGAAGGGAAGATTCTTCTTCCATTTTAGTTTCAACTTGTTGTTTTTGAAGGGCATCAATACCAAGAGATTCATAAGTATGATAAATTTTATTTTTAGCGATAACTAAAGTAAACAATAAAATTATATATGAAATAGTACATAAAAATGATTTCATTTGTAAAATAAATATATATATAAATTATGAATAAATAATTTTTATAAAGATTATTTATTTTTTTTAATTGGAATTTATTCTTTTAATTATTTTATAATTATTTATAAAATGTTTTGTTGTTATTCTTATTGTATTTCAATTATTTTGTAATTGTTTATAAAGTGTTTTTTTTTTGTTATTAATTTTTTTTTCACTTTTTTTTTTATTTTTGTACTTTTAATTATTTTTATTAATTTCTTTTACATTGAAATTATTACAAATATTATATATTTTTTTATTAGTATTTTTATATATTTATTAACATTAGTATAAATATAAAAATAAACTATAAAGGTAAAAAAAATTTTATGTTTTTAAAAAAATATAAAAAAAAAAGTTATATTTATATTTATATATGTATATAAAAATTTAAAGAAAACGAAACAAAAAAAAATAGAAATATTAAATAACAGCAACAACTAAAAAAGAAAAAAATAAGAAATCATAACTTTAATTGATATAAAAAAATAATTTAATTAAATAAATAAATAATACATAATACATAATAAATAAAAAATGGAATAATAAATAAATAATGGAATAATAAATAATAAATAATTGAATAATAAATAATAATTAATTCAATAATTAATAATAAATAATAAATAATAAATAATTGAATAATAAATAATAATTAATTCAATAATAAATTATAAATAATAAATAATATTAAATATTAAATAATAAATAATAAATAATAAATAATAAATAATTGAATAATAAATAATTGAATAATAAATAATAAATAATAAATAATGGAATAATAAATAAATAATGGAATAATAAATAAATAATGGAATAATAAATAAATAATGGAATAATAAATAAATAAATAATGAAAAACGAAATAGATAAAGAAAAAAAGTAAATAATTGAAGCTTAATATTTAAAAAACATTTTTTCTTAAAAAAAAAAAAAAAAAAAAGATGATAATTCATGTGTTGGGAATAATAATAGGAAACAGAGAAATTCTAATACTACATATGGAATAAAAAATATTGATTAAAGTAAATATTCTATTCCTAGATATAATACACATAATTATAATAAACCTGATGTATATAATAATAATAATAATAATAGCAATAATAATGAGGATATTAATGAATTAGTGAATAAAATGCAACATATATAGATTAAAACTTTTTTTTTCTTTTTTTTTTTTGTGATAAACCTGGTCATTTAATTAATGATCACGTGGAATTATCAGAATTAAAACAAGACCCTAATTTTGTCAACTACATCAATTCATAAAATAAAAAAAAAAAAAAAACTAAATTATGTAATAAGGTAAGCTTCCTGTAATCATATTGCCACTTTTCCAACTATCACAACAACAACATGGAATAACATTAATGATACTATTATTGCTATTGTTAAATGTAGTAGAAATATAAAATATTCATCAATTATACCTAAAGTAAAAAGAAATTTTTAACAGTCATAATAATTTGAAAATTAATTCTAACATCAATAATAATCTAAAGTATACTAATAATAATCTTAGTGATAAAATATACAATAATAATATCTTCTGTAATCTTAAGGGATAGAAAGATTCAAAACCTTACTCCAGACGTAATTCAATGAATTAAAAAAAAAAAAAACGAGAATCCAATTTGAAATGATGATAAAGATATCAATAATATTAGTAATAATATTAGTATTAATAATAATATAAATAATAGTTTAACCAAAGAAAATATGAATATTAATGATAATACAATTAATAGTGATAAAGCCAAATAAAGTTAACAATGATATTAATACTAATAATAATAATAACATTATAGTAATAATAAAATTAATAATAAATGAAAATGAGGTGAATGATAAAAAAAAAAATAATAAACGTGGAACCAAAGAAATCAGACACGTCAAAAACAAATTTTATTAACTAATTAAATGATATTATAAAAAAAAAAAAGAATTAAGAAATATTCCATTGAAATATTACATTAAAGCAATTATTAAATATCAGCAACCTATTACGATCAAACATAGATAAGAGTTTTAGGAAGATAAAATCTGAAAATGGTAGGGTCATAGGATATGTTGAAACTTATGATAATATCGACGATTTTGGAATCCAATGATTCAACTTTTTTTATTTGTCAACGCTATATTGAATTAATAGAAGGGAGTAAACTCATCAAACAAAAAGCATACCGAATATCCCAAATACAGTTTAGTACATTAAACGAGAAACTAAAGAAATTAATAGAGAAAAGATTAATTGCTCCTTTCCATTTGCCTTGGTCATCTCCTATTTTATTAGTATTTTAAAAAAAAAAAAATAGTAAATGGAGGCTATGTATCGATTATAGAGTAGTAAATAAAATTATAAATATAAAAAATGCTTATAGAATACCTATTTATACAAGAATTTTTTTTTTTTTTTTTTTTTTTTTTTTTTTTGACGCTCTAAAAGATGTATTCATTTTCTCTACCATTGATCTTTTTAGTGGATACCACCAATTACTCATGTACGAGGGAGATCAAGAAATCACATCCTTTAATACCAAGTACAGTAGCTACCATCTTAAGGGCGATATATGATCTAGAAAACGAGAAATAGATTTTTGAATTTATGAAAAGGTTTCTAAATGAAAGAATGGTCATAATCCATAATAATAAAACATATATAAGAGTTAAAGATAAATTTTGATTGATAATAGATGATTTCATGGAAAAGATAAATATTATTGGAATGGCCCATAGGATCAGACATGAAGGTATCCAAAAAAAAAAAAAAAAAACTTAAAGACAGAATTAAGAAGAATTATTATTGGAAAATTATGATAATGGATATTAAAAAGTATATCATCCATAGGTATAATATGTCAGTTAAATAGATCGGAACCTGTTCAAAATTTTGTTGAAAATTTTTAATATCTAGCTACTATGTGGTAACGCCAACTACGTTTTTCCTCAGCATTCATATCACATTATGTAGCTATGTAGGAACAGATGAAGATATTAAAAAGATTAATAGATTGTGATTATTAATAAATAATATATTTTTTTTTTATTTTATATGTTTATTAACTATGAAATAATATACATATTGTAGTTACAATAAAAGGGAATAAAGATTATCCTTTAAAAAAAATTAATTTTTATTATAAAAAAAAATAGAAGATTAGATAACATTAAAAAATAAAAATAAAAAATAAAAAATATATATATAAAAAAAATATAAAAAAAAAAATAATAATAATAAATGAAAAAAAATTAAAATATAAAAAAAAAAATAATAATAATAAATAAAAAAAAATTAAAATATAAAAAAAAAAAATTTTTTTTTAATTTATTTATATTATATAGTATTATCTTAATTAAGAGAAAATCGAATAAAATCAAATCAACTTTTTTCAAAATTTTAAAATATAATATTTTTTTTTTTATTTTTTTTTATTTTTTTTTTATTTTTTTTTTATTTTTTTTTTTTTTTTTATTTTTTACAAAATTTCCCTGTTATTTTCATTTAAGTTTTTGAGTTCATCATTGATAGCAGATAACCATTTTGGTTTATGTTCACTAGTTATAGCTTCATTTAAAAGATAGAGGAACGTCTAAATTTATGTTTGAAATTTCACCATAAGAATCTGCTAAATTCCGCCATTTTCCTCTATCGTTTTCATAATTATTACCTGGTCTTTTAATCGGAAGATTATTAAGTACTTCGTTTTCCCTATGTCTTTTATTTGGTGGTAATAATTTCGTCATTGGTTTTAGCGTTTCTTTTATAAACTCTGTTGGGGTAGTATTGTCCAGTGTTTTGTAACTTGTTTCTTATATATATGTTTCATTATCTTCTGTTCTTCTTTTAGTGGAAGGATTAGGTTGGTATTGTCCAGTTTTTTTTTTTTTTTTTTGGAATCGCTATTTTGTTCATATATAAATTTTCTTCTAGAAGGTTAATTTGCACATTTGCACATTAAATTTGTTTCTTTGGTTTAATAATTCTTGATCGAAACTGTATCTTCTTTTACCAATAATACTTTAGTATATATTATCTTTATTGTGAGATATATGAAAATCATTTTCAGGTGTGATTTTAAATGAATTTAAATTGGCTTGAACATTATTGTATTCTTGATTAAAAATCAAGTTGTTGTTTTGTTCATTGATGACAATATTTTCTGAATTAGGTTCTCTTTATTATTGTTGTTGGATGTCATTATATTGTTACAATTGTTATTTGTTTCATAATCAATTTCTATAGTACTATCATTGGAGAATAGCTTAATAGTTGTTGAGTATAAATTATCAGTGAATTTATTATTATACAGAACAAGCTGGGCTGGTTGATCTTCATTAAAAGTTGCTTCAATGTACAGGGTGTATCTTGAGAGTTTTATCATCCATAATTGTGTAGCAATGTGTCCTGAAGTTGAAACCTAGGAATACCCCTTTATTACTGTCAGCTTCAAATTTTCCTTTATCTTGGTCAAAAACCTTATAATATGTGATACAACCAAAGGATCTAATATATTTTAAATCCACTTGTTTGCTAAAAAAAATTTCATTAGGGATTACATTATCAATTCCTTTATGTGGAAGAATATTGTATAAGTTAATTGCGTAGTTAACTGCGTAATCCCAAAACTTTTGATCTAATTTACTCCATGTTAACATTGTTTTAGCACAATTTATAAATGTTTGGTTGAATTTCTCTGCCATGCCATTGTTTTGAGGATTGTAAGATGAAGAGTATACTTTGGTAATACCATTCTTTTGCGCAATAATTTTCAATCTTCTTATTCTTAAATTCTATACTGCCGTCTGTTTTGAAAAATTTAATGTTACAATTGTAACGGTTAGTTATATATTTAATTTCCTTGAAAATTCATCAATAAATGTTAATATAAATCTTTCCTCCGTGGTAGAGATAATGCTAATTGATCTGAGTGTATAGTTTCCGGAATATTGATTGCAGTTGGAGGATTACCATTGTGTTGTAATCTTTTAAGTTTAGCTATTTTACATGTTAAACAATCGGTTTTGTTGACGTTGTGGAGCTCTAAATATTCAGCCAAGTTCTTGTGGTGAAAATTGCCTAAACATCAGTGCCAAAGATTTGTACTGTATTCGTCTAGCTTTGTGTCTTTTGTTGTTTTGGTTAGTTTTAATATTAATTTCTAAATCGATTCTTTTGATTTGGATACTAATTATGTTGGTTTCATCAGCTATGAATGTTCCTAAAGTTTTAATTATGCTGTTGTTGTTGTTGCGTTTGTCGACTTTCATAAGTATTAAGGTTGTTTTTGTTGTTAATCAGTTTAGTTTCACTGGTAAATCCATTCTTTTGAAATAGGTTTCCACTAAATAAGTTCTTGTTTATGTTGTTGGAATAGTAAACATAATCAAGTCGAATGTATTATTCATTGATTTTACCTTCAAATGTTCCAATTTTCCTTGGAATTCATATGTAGAGTTGTTAGCACATTTCATTTGAATTTTCTGTTTTCAAAAATTCTTTAAAATATGTTTATTGAAGTAATATGTTCAGAGCATCCTGTATCATAAGTCCATAGAATTTCATCGTTGTTCGATTTGCTGTTAGAATTGGCAATTTCTTTGATAATGAGATTTATATTGGAGTTCTTGTTACGCAAATTATTATAATCTTCCTCAATTTGTGGTGTTGATTCGATATTTCTAACTTGCTTTTCAATTAATGGTTTGATTTCGTCAAAACATAAGTTCTCCTTGGTGTCAACACGAAGTGTAATCTTCATCGAGTTCAATACTACTTATATATTTTCTTTTATTTTCTCTTATGATTAGCTTTCTATGATTATTGAGTGTGGTTTTTCTTCTTTCTTCACGAACATGATGGTTAAATCTCCATTTGTCAGAAGTGTGGCCTTTCATTTCACAAATGTAACAATAATCGTTCTCTTTTTTGATACTATTATGCCTTAGTTTTTCAACATAATCTATATCCATAAAATCGTCAATTTTCTTGCTTTTTTTTTTTCCTTTTTCCATAGCCTTTCCTAAAAAGTACTGTAAGATATTAATTTGTTCTTTTGCATCTGAAACAAAATTATCAAAATATATGTTATATTTAAGCAGTAATCCTAATCTGATATCCGTAGGTACTGCAAAATAGATATATTTTGCTTTTTACAATGTTCCAAGCTTGTAATTCTTTTCATTAAGAATTTCAAAAATTTCAGTTATTTCATATATTACTTCTAAAGAATCATCAATATTTTTTGAATTTAAAGAATTTAATTTTCTAATGTAGCAATCATCATCAATGGGGAATGATGATAAAATAATATATTCTAATATTAAATAGAAATAACACATACAATAATGCAAAATCAAGTAATAAATATATCTTTTTAATATTATCTTTATTTATTATTAATTATAAATTATTACATCAATTATTATTATTGCTCGCTTATATAAATATTATAATGAATTATCTCAAATATATATAATCTTTCTTTAACTATATAAACTAAAATATAAAAATAGCTATTTATATGAAATAATTTATATTTTATTCATTTATTTAATTAATTAATTTATTATTTAAATAATTAATTCGGGAGTGGTGCATTTCGCCAAATTGCATTTCGCCAATTTTTTTAAAAGCATGTGGCATTTCGCCAAATTGAGAATTATTAAATAAATAAAATTTAATATTATTATTATTGATATATTTATATTTTTGAAGCAAATATTTAAATATTAAAAAAAATTTTTTTCATATATAAATATCTTTACAAATATCTGTTTAAAAAAATAATAAATTGATAAATAATAAATAAAAAAAAATAAGAAGAAGAAAATAAACAATATAGTAATATAATTAATAAAAAAAATAATAATATAAACAAATTGAAATAAGCAAAACTAATAGAGGAAAAGAACAAATTATTTTAAACAGAAAACATAAGTTTAATCTTTCATCCAAAAGGAAAGACAATTCAAAAAAAAAAAGCTAAATCAATGTCCATCTTTCATTATTTTAAATAATGAGAATCAAATCTTAGAATATGATGACTCATAATCATCTTGAAAATAAATTTGGAGCAGCTAAATCAATTGTAAAAAGTAAAATTAAAGATGAAATTTCGAATAGTTCAATTCCTTTTAATGTAAATATAAAACGTAAATATGATGAAATTTCTCAAGGTATGGGTCTTATATGTCCAGGATATAATTCAATTAAATCCCAAGTAACAAGAAATAGAAGAAAACAACTACCTCCTGATATAACAACATTTGATGAAATTCTATATGAATCAAAATATTATAAAACAAAAAGGGATGAAAATTTTATGATATTCAAAAATAATGATTTAATTATTTTTCAATCTCCATTCCAAGCAAAATTATTTTCTAAAAATAAACATATTTTTGCGGATAGCACATTTTATATTGCACCTATATTTAGTTATCAAGTATTCATAACTAGAACTTATGTTACAAAATAAAATTGTTTTTATATTACTTCCTTTTCTATATTAAAAAATAAAAAGCAAACAACTTATGAAATATTATTTGAAGAAATAAAAAAAAATTCTAGTAAATATAATAGTATTGAAATTACACTAAAAATATTTTATTGAGATTTTGAAAAAGCTGTATCTAATGCGGCACAAAACGTTTTTGTTAAAGCAAATATTAAATATTATATATGGAATTTTAAAAGAGCATTAGAAATTAAAAAATAAGAATTATGTGGTAATAAAGTTGAAAAAATAAAAGATTTATATATTTATTATAATAATATTTCGAACTTTCCTTTCATTAATTCTAAATATATATATATGATATTTATAGTAAAATTAAAAGTGAGTGCTAAGAACATAATTATGTTCAATTTTTAGAATTTTAAGAATATTTAAAAAAACTTATTTAATTAGCTTTGAAACTGAAAATTGGAACTATTATGATAATATTGAGAATATTACAAATAATGTTTCAAAAACTTTTAATAAATACTTAAAAAAATTATTTGTAAAAAAACCAACTTTTTTTCAATTATTATAAGAATTGCAAAAAGAAGAATCAAAATATAGCATTGATTACCAAAGGAGAACTGCTGGAATTTTAAGAAATAAAAAACAAAAAAAATTAATAAGAACTGAAGAAATCAAAGCTTTGATTAAATATTACAAAAATATGGAAATTCTATTAAAAAAAAAAAGGAAAGTGTTAGAAATGATTTCATTGAATTATGGTTGAAATGCTTAAATGATTTAAAAAAAAAAATTATTGATTAAATAATAAATTATTAAGAAATGACAGAAAATTAACCAAATGAATTCTGTCATATATAATAATAATTTTTTAATAGTAAAAATTATTTTAAAAAAAGAATAAATGAATAAATACAATAATGATTAAAGTTTTTTTTAATCTTTATTGGATTAGGTTAGCTTAAGAACATTAAAATATATTTTTATGATAAAATATTATTATTTTAAAAATATATTTTTATAATTAAAATATTGTTATAATAAAAATTTTTTTTACCATCGTGCATTTTGCAATGTGGCGTAAATATTTTTTAAATAAAGCCATACATTTTTAAGATATTCTATACAAAAATAAATATATAAATAATTACTATTTTAAAAGAAATAATAATATATTTTTTCAATTAAATATATTATTAAATAACTATTTCAAAAGAAATAATAATATATTCTATTAAAAAAGAATTATAAAGAATTATTTTTAAAATTGAATATTAATAAATTATACATATAAATAAAATAATATTAGGATTATTAACTTCAACTCAACAACTAATTCATTAAGTAGAGAAAATAAAATAGAATAAAATTTTACCTTTATTGAATTTATTATAAAAGTAATTATCATAATGTTACAAAAGAGTGAAGAAATGTTTTGTTTGAATATAACTATTAAATATGTTTTATTAAAAATTATTTTATTATTTTCTTAAAGTTAAAAATATAAATCATTATTATTATAATTATGATTCCCAGTTTACGAAAAATAGTTTTTAAATAAAATTAACTGTAATAAATAATAAATTAAAGTAATAATCGAATTAATCATAAAATAATTTTTATTTAATTTTATTTTGTTAAAAAAAATTTTTTAAAATAAAAAAATAATATTTCAATTAATATATTAATAATAAAAGTAAAATTTTATAAAATATTAAAATAAAATATTTAAGATGTAGAACTAACTTATTCTTTTAGGTATTAAAAGATTAATTATTAGTTATTAAAATTTTTATTACATATAAATAATTAAATATTTGAAAAATTATCTTATATTTTGATATACATATTACGAAATAAATGAAAACTTATATTTAATAAAACTTATTTAATATCTAATTTTCAAATTTAAAATATATATATAAAAATCAGAAAAATCAAACTATTAAATAAACATATTAACAGTAAATATTAATAAAAATTTGAAAAATTAAACTATTAAATTAATTTTTTATTATATATAATAAATTTACTTTTATTATTATATATATATGTATGTTATGAATTAAAAGATAATCTATTAATTATTAAATATAAAAAAATAAAATAATTGTTTAAACTTCGGCATAATAAATTCTATTTATATTTAATTTTCGTGTAACAAACAATAAAAAGAAAAAAATTTTTTTTCTCTATATACTTAAAATTAAAAAATTTTTACCATTCTATACTATATAAAATATATAAAATAGATAATCTTCAAATTCAAAGTATATTTTATAATAAATAAAAATTTTTTATTTTATTTAAAAGCCATTTTTAATAAATTTTAATAAAAATAAGATTATTATTGCTGATAATATAAATATTCAATATGATTAATTAATTTTTATAAAGAATCAATACATATAACTTTTTTTTTTTTAAAAAAAAAAATTATTATATTATAATGTATTATAAATTTAATTATTGAAAAATATTAACAGAAAATAAATATGTTTTCATAAAAAAAAAATTATTATTTTAACTATTCCTAGATCATTCTATTTATTTATTTTAAATTAGAACATAATAATATTTTAAATTATGATCTTCTCCTTCAGAGGCATTGTTTAAATATTAAATATTAATAATTTTTAATTGATTTATTTTAGTTATTCCAAAATAATTAAGATAAAGAAAATTTTCAGCTTTGATGCTCCTTAAAGAGATTAAAAGGTATTACAGTTTAAATACTAAAATAATGTAATAATTAAATATTATATCAGTAAGTTTAAAATTTTTAGGGTTTGAAACTATTAAATAATGAAGATTATTACTAAATATGTAAGTAAATTTAAATATTTATTTGTTTATTTGTGTTTATTTTAATTTTTATTTTAAAAAAAAAAATGATATGTATTATTATATATCATATTTAATTAATAAATAAATATTTATAATTTAAATTGTTTTTCTTATATATAAAAAATAAATAGTTTATAAATAAATGAATTATTTATAAAATATATATAAAATTTATTATAACTATTTAAGGTTTGAAACATTTTACAATATATAATATAATTATTAAACACTTTTTTAGTTTCTATTGTTTCTTAAAATTTTTTAAAAAGAAAAAAAAATCAGTTAGATTAGAATTTTCAATTAAAATTATGAAATAATACCAATATAAATAATTATATTTCTATTTTTTAATGATAATTGTTAAAATATGGAAAAAAAAGTATAAAAACAATTATTTTTTCTTCAAAAATTTTTAGAAAATCAAAAAATATAATCAAAGTAATTAAATATTACATATAAATTAATTATTTAAAAAAAAAAAAGAAAAAGAAAAAGAAAAACAATGAAAAGTTTTATAATCTTAAATTTAATTGGATTAGTACAATTATTCTTAACCGTTCATTCTAAAGCCGTCGCCGATGAAAGTAATGAAATAAATATAATTCCAGAAACTTTCGTTACTTTAGATAAATATAAAAATGTAATCGTTTGGAGAAATGATGGTAATGCTAACAAGAATCTTCAACCTCTCGTTCTTGATTCTGAAAAACTTACTAAAAATATTTCTTCCAATAAGACTGATAACCCATCTGCTATCTATTACAAAAATCAACTCAACAAATTCGAATTGTCTATTTATAATGCTTTGGAAAAGATTTGTAATCAAAAGCAAGTTAAGTATTTAGCTGTTACCATTACCAAGTTAGAAAAGTTTAAAGTGGAAAAATCTAAATATGATAAACTTGTTGGTAGAGCTGTTGGGGCTTTCATGAGAGATAATCAAGAATGTTGGTGGATTCGTTCTTATGAAAAAAGTGGTTCAGTTACCAATGGATATGTCAGTAAAGTAACCGTTAAAATCGTTTCTGAATATACAATTGCCGAAATTAACAAGTATAATTCTAAAATTTTATTTACTGCTAAATCTATTGCTGACCAAGCTAACAAAGAAAAAACTTTATATAAAAAGTTATTATATATTCATGATTATTTAATCAAAAGTATTACTTATACTGAAGGTGAAGGTTCTGTTTATCATAATCTCCTATAGTAAACACGAATCCTATAGTCGATCTTCTTGTTTTTGTGTCCCCAGCGTAGTCAGTATCTACGAAAGCTTTGATATTGGAGTTTCTTGATATGTTAATACTATATTTTTTTGTTCCCTTTAATATTCGTTTTAAATTTTCCCAATCTTCCAAGTTAGGCTCTTTTGATTTTTGTGCCGCTTTAGATACTGCATATAATATATCGGGTCTAGTACAGATACGTAAGTATAATAAGCTTTCAACAGCGCTTCTATAAGTAGGTTTGTTCATTTTTGTTTTTCATAATTCTTCGATTTCAATTAGTGTAATATTACGAATAGGAGTAGCACTTGACAATCCATATTTGGTAATTATATTGCTTATGTATCTTTCTTGATTTAAGAAATAACCGCCTTTATACTTTAAAAATTTTATTCCTATTATGAAATTGACTTCACCAATTTCTTTTATTTTGAATTTATTTTTTATCATTTTTGATTTAATCTACTTTTGCTTTGTTACCTGCAAGTAGTATATCATCCACATAAACTGCTATGAGACATGTAATCTTGTTATGTTTATCTGTTGTAAAGTATATGCATGGTTTACAAGTCAGTCTTCTGAAGCCAATGTTTAGTAGGTGCCCATTTAATTCATTGTTCCATTCCATTCCGCTTTGCTTTAAACCATATATGGCTTTCTTTAGTTTCCAGATGTATTTCTTGTGATCGGGATGTCCCTTTGGAGGCTTCATGTATATTTCTTCCTTTAGATGAGCGTTTAAATAAGCAGCATTAGCATCTATTTGTTCTATTTGGAAATTAGGGTTAGTTTGAATATTAATGATAAAATGATTTTATGTTTTATTTATTTCAACTTAGCTTTATTGATAGCTCAACTGAAGAGTTGAGACTCTTAATCAGTGAAAAACAAAACTTATAAAACTAAGAAAAACACTAGATTAAGAAAAACGAAATAACGAAATATTTATATTATGAGTAATATTTATTATAAAATGTTTATTAATAATTTTTATTATGAAATTATATATTTCAAAGAGATATTTTACATTAAATTTTTTTCATATTTTTATATCTTAGTTAACATTATTTAATTTTTTTATGAGATTAATTATTGGTTGATATAAATTAATAATATAAATAAATGTACGTAACGATTTTGTCTCTAACAGAATATTTGAAATTATAAAAATAAAAATTAAAAAAATAAATAATAAATTAAAAATAAAAAACAAAATAAAATAAAGCAAAATAAAACAAAAAAAAAATAAAATAAAATAAAATAAATAAATAACAAAGAGATTAGTGAATATGTAAATAAATATATAAATAAATAACAAAGTAAATAAATTATTATTGTAAAATGGAATTCGATTTGGAATTGGAATTTAAACAATTAAAGGAAATTTTAAATAGTAATTCTAATTTTAATAAAGATAATATTGATTATTATATAGAAGCTATTGATTTAGGTATTGTAGGAAGAATAAAATATTTAGTTGCCAAAGATAAACATAAACCTTAGAACATTAATAATGATATTGTCTATGAAATTTTCCAAAGAAATCTTCTAGATGAAGACAGATTGATTTTTATAATTGAAAATTGTCAAAACTATTTAAATATATCAATGAAATTAATTATAAATTTAATCAACCATGGTCAAATTCAATTGTTAGATGTTATTTTTAATAATTATAAATTTTTCGACAATGATTTTATTATAAATTTACTTAATTATTATAAATATAAAAATCCAATATTTACAAAAAACTTAACTGATTAAAAAATATGAATTTAAATCTTTTAATGAGGAATCGAAGTTTATGATATCAAATTTTAACATAATAAAATATTTATTTGCAGCATGTAAACTTGGATCATTGTATGCAATAAAATATTTTATTAGTCATGGAATCGATATTAATGGAATGAACCATTACGGTGAAACATCTCTTCATTATGCCTGTAAATTGGAAAATATAGATATAGTTAAATACTTGGTGAAGCATGATGCAAATATAAATATGGAAAAAAAAAAAATGAAACATCACTATTTATAGCATGTGAATCTGGAAATGAAGCTATAGTTAAATGTTTAGTGAAGCAAGGTGCAAATGTAAATAAAGAACTAAAGAATGGTAAAACACCATTATTTATTGCCTGTAAATATAATAATGAAACTATAGTTAAATATTTAGTGGAGCATGGTGTAAATGTAAATATAACAATATCTCGTCAGGGTGAAACACCATTAATGATAGCATGTAAATATGGAAGCGATAATTTAGTAAAATATTTAATTGAACATAGAGCAGATATAAATAAAAAAAATTATGATGATGAAACCTCATTATTCATTGCCTGTAAATTTGAAAAAGTTAGTATAATAAAATATTTGATTAACCATGGAGGGGATATTAATAAAACAAATATATATGGTGAAACACCATTATTTATTGTTTGTGAATATAGAAATAAAAATAAAATAAAATGTTTAGTAGATCATGGTGCAAATGTAAATAAAGAAAATAATCATGGTGATACACCATTGATAATAGCACGTAAAAATGAAAATAAGACATTAATTAAATAATTAGTTGACCATGGTGCAAATATAAATATAAAATTAAACGACGGTAAAACAGTATTATTTAATGCCTGTGAACTTGGAAATAAAACTCTAATTAAATACATAGTGGAGCATGGTGCAGATGTAAATAGAACAATATCAACTCAGAGAGATACACCATTAAAAATAGCATGTAAATCTGGAAATAATAATATGATAAAATATTTGATTGAATAAAGGAGGGCAGATATAAATAAAGAAAATGTTAATAGTGAAACACCATTATTTTTTGCCTTTAACTGTGGATATGAAAATGTAGTGAAATATTTGATTGAACATGGAGCAGATGTAAATAAAGAAAGTAATTATGGTGAAACACCATTATTAAGTGCATGTGAATCTGGAAGGTTTATAACACGACTTTTAAATCGACTTAGATTAAATATAAACTTTAAATTAAATAACCTTAATATAAATCCTAATAGTAAATATAATTATATATATGAGGCTATACTTAAGAACGATAAAACACCATTATTTATTGCCTGTGAATCTGAAAATAAAACTAACGTAAAATATTTAATAAAACATAGTGAAAATGAAAATCGTAATATAACTCTTTATAGTAAAAATACATCTGTAAAAGAGAATATAATTAAATGTTTAGTGGATCATGGTGCAAATGTAAATAAAGAATTACATAACGGTATAACACTAATATTAATTGCCTGTGAATCTGGAAATGAAACTATCATAAAATATTTAGTAGATCATGGCGCAAATGTAAATAAAGAATTAAGGAACGGTAAAACACCATTAAATATTGCCTGTAAATCTAGAAATGAAACTATAGTTAAATTTTTAGTGGAGCATGGTGCAGATATAAATAGACCAATATCAATTCAGATTAATACACCATTAATAATAGCATGTGGATCTGGAAATAGTAATATGATATAATATTTGATTGAACAAGGGGCAGATATAAATATTAATGGTATAACTTTAAAAATAATATTTTAATATCATATTATTTTTTTTATCAAAATAAATTAAAATAAAAAAAAAAAATAATATAAGCTATTTTAAAAATGATAATATAAAAAAAATAATAAAAAAAATATTATTATATTAATTATATAAAAATTGAAAATATAAAAATTAATAATAATATAATTAAAAAAAAAAAAAAAATGAATACAAATTAAAAAAAATTTAAATCTTTATTTGTATATACAATTAAATAGTAAAATAAATGGATATATTATAAATAGTAAAATATGTTTATTTTTCTTTTTTTTTTTTTTTTTTTTTTTTTTTTAATGATATAATAGAGTTTTTTATAATTTAAAAAACTTAAATATTTTATATATATATTTATATAATAATCAAATTTCTAAAGAAATTAATATTAATTTTTTTTTTTTTTTTTTAAGTAATTAAAAATATATTAAATAATAATAATAATAATAATAATAATAATAATAATAATTATATATATAATATTTCTTCTAAATTGAATATTTATTTTCATGAAATTCATCTTCAAAATTGTAATATATTTATAAAAAAAAATATAGATATATAAAATCCATAATATTATCAAGTTTTTTTTTTTTTTTTTTATTCAAAAAATTTAGAATTGCATAATCAATCAAAGAAAAGAAATACTGAACTTGATTAAGAATAAAGGAAATCAATTTTTGCATTATTGAATACTCTAATATTGTATGACTAACATATATAACCTTGGCTTGGAGTTTGGTTTCATCTGGTGGATTCTTATAGATAGTTACTAATTCACTTTGAGAAGCTTCAACATAAATAGTAGAAATAAAGTATCCATTTAATTATTTATTTATATTATTATGAAAAATTAAATATTTATATATTTTTAAATATTTATTTATTGATGAATTAAATGATTGATTTACATTATTATATATTTTAATAATAATTTTTTTTTTTTTTTTATTTTTTATTCAATAATTGTATACTATCAAAAAGTATTGATTTTTTGTATCTAAGTGGATGATCTTTTTATTAATTTATATTGGTCTTTTTTTTATAAAATGAAACATTCAAACCTTAATTAATATAAAATAGTATTTATTATTTAAACATAAATTAATGCAATAAATCAAATTTAAATCTAATGATCTATTCATGTTTTTAATAAGTGGCTTGATTTCTAAATATTAATTATATTTATAATTAATAATAAATTTTATAGTATAAATCATAGTTAAAGTACTATAATAATTATTATTTAAAGTATTATAAATATTAATAATTATTATTTAAGGTTAAAATTAAAATTCATTAAACAGTTTATTTTAATCACAAGAATAACTAATTAATTAGTTAATTATAACTAAATAGCATTAAAATAAAAACATTTTCTCTGGATTAAGAGAATTGTGTAAGAAATAAAGAAGTTCAAGAAAGTTGTTAGATAGGTTTTAAAAGTGTAGTCAAATATAATACATATTTATTAATGTAAAATAATTATTTTACATTAATAAATATGTAATCATATATAAAAAAAAACTTTAATAAATAAAATTATTTATAAATTAAATATTCCATTAATTTTGTATTACACAATAATATATTATTTTTTAATTAATTTAATTAAATAAATTAAAAATATATTAATAAGATTTTACTAAACAGTAAAATTATCCATAATATTAGAATTCTAATAAAAAGAATAAACAATTATTTTAAGATTTAATTTTTTTTTCTTTCTTGTGGATAATATGAAAAAATAAAAAATAATAATAATTATAATGATATGAATTAAAATTTAAAATATTAATAAAAAATATATTTCCATATCATAAACATATGTTATAGATTAATAAATTATTTTGTATTTCACATTTTAATATAAATTTTTTATTTTTTTTTTCATAGGTGTTATAAAGAAATTATATTACAAAGAATTAAATTTAAAATTAGATAAAGATTATAAATGAAAGAAATAAATAAATAATAATTAATTGCTTATCTAATAATATAACAAAAACTATATTAAATAATACAATAAATAATAGAAGAAGTTATTTTTGCGATTAATCATTTAATAATAAAATGAAAATAATGTAATTAAAAATATTTTAACAAATTAACTTTTAATACAAAAATTATTCTCTAAAAAGGATATAAAAAAAAATCTGTATTTTTTTATATTATATTTACTAATAATTTTTTAAACCAATTAATAAATATTCTATAAATTAAATAATTTTATTTTAATATTCTTTTTTAAAAAAAAAAAAAAATTTTATGATAATGAATTAAAAATACGTTACAAATACATATTTTATTTTATTATATTATTAAAACTGATACATGGAGTATTCTTTTTTTCGTAAAACTAATTTTTTTTTTCCATTTTTTTACTTTTTTCACTTTTCACTATTTTATAATAGAAAACTATATTTATTTTTCTATTCAAATAATCCAATAATATCAGAATTGTATCATTCTGATATGAAATGAAAATAAAAACCTTAATTATTAATAAATTATTTTATTAATAATTACATAAAAATAAATCAATTAATCACTTGATTAATTATCATATGATTTATAAAATGAACCAGAAATAACGTGATATAAGATAGATTTATGTAACATCATAAATTCTATTAAATACATAAAATCAATGTAAAATAAAATTTATATCATAAATTTTATGTTATGTAAATAATTTATAAATTAATTAAGTTTTATTTTATTTCATTTTAATTATTTTTATTATATTTTTATATTTTTATATTTTATAAATATTTTATTATTTATATTATACTTTTTATAATATTTAACTAAATATTTAATTCTTATTATTTTAAAATAGTTTATAATTAAAAAAAATTATATAAAGAATACATTTTTTTTATGTTAATTCTTTGCGATTCAAGTAGTTAAAATTATAATAATAAAAATTGTCAAATTAAATATATTTTTATTAATAAAATTAGTTTAGTAATATTTAATATGACTTTATAAAATTTAGTAGTTAATTAAATAAATTTAAATTATAAAATAAATAAACAAATATTTAATAAATAAATAAATAAAATTATATTATATTAATAAATTTCATAAATAAATTATATAACTTCTCCCAGTAAGAGATACTGAACCAGGCGTACTTTATGGAAGAGAAAAAGAAATCGTAATATCCTTTTAAATTATAATTGAATTATTAATTTTATATTTAATATTTTCTTTTCTTTTCTTTTTTTTTTTTTTTTTTTAGAAAAAATTAATAATAGATTTTAATATAAAAATAAATAATTAAATTTTATTATTTATTACTAAAATTTTAATTATGAATATGATTACAATAATGTATGTATTTTATTATGATTGCAATAGTGTATTTAACAATGTGGCTTATAAATATTTTAAAAAAGTCATACATTTTTATAATATTCCATACAATCATAAATAAATATTATAATTATATTAAAAAAAAAGAATGTGGTCCATTTCGCCAATTTTTTTTTTTTGAAATTTTAATAAGCCATCTATTTATTTGTGGCTTTTAAAATTTATATTATTACGCCATAAAATTTAATATAATTTTAAGTAAAAAAGAAATAAATGTATAAATAAATAAGTAAATAAATAAATAAATAAAAATTAAAAAGGTCAATAAAAAATAAAATATTTTTATATAATTTTTTTTTTTTTTTGACAATCATGTTATAAGGAAAATGATAAATAATTATTTTCTTTATAACCTTATTTTTTATATTTTATTATTAATATTTATATTATATTTTTATATTTTATATTTTATTATTGATATTATATTTTTATATTTTTCTATTAATATTATATTTTTATATTTTTATATTTTTATATTTTATTATTAATATCAATATAATATTTTTATATTTTATTATTAAAAAATTTTATTTTATAAATTTATATTTAAATTAATATTATTTAAAATATTAATTTTTTATATTATAACTAAAACTTTAGTTGTTATTATAACATCTTAATAATAGAATTAAACCTTTTATTTTATATATAATTTATAAATAAAATATTAAATAATAATAAAAATTACAAAATAATATTTTTATAAGACTTAAATTATAGCTGTAAATTGAAATTTCAAAAATTAAAATTTGTTGTTCACATTTCAATTACTATTTATATATTACAGCAACCGTTTTGTAGAGATATATAAATAGGTTTTTTACACATATGAATTCACATGTCTATTCCATATTATATATATGTGCTTGTAAAGAACATATATACTTTGGTATATATATCTTATACTATATCAGTACGACGTCGGCGCTCCAAATTCCTAAGCAGAGGTAGCTCCAGTAGACATGTCAAATAACATCCGTGTTATCCTATAGAAATTGAACTCGTAACCCTCACAGTATAAGCTATACAACTACACTAGGATGCCATGGGTGATCAAATATAGAAATTAAATACGTGGCAATCCAATAATGGTAGGAGCGGAATTAATACTTACCTGAAATTGTGCCATTATAACCCCTTTACCCTTTCTCCAAACCCTATCGGGAAAATCAGATAAAGAATAGATACCAGATGATTATTAAGTCCGCCACATAACAACCAGAAGAAAGCCCAGTTCTACTTTATATGCTAAAAAATGCTATATATATTTGTTGTTTTAAAAAGACTTAAAAGTTAATAATTTAATTAGATTATAATATAAATAAAATAATTAATTAATTCATAAATTCTTTATTAGTATATATTAAAAAAAATAATTAATATTAATTTAGAATAAATAAATAATTAAATTTTTTTTATATACATTAAATAAATAATTTATTTTTAAATAATAAAAATTAAAATATTTTCATATATACTTTATGTATCTGTTTTTTTTTAAAAAAAATTAAAAGAAAAAGAAATAATTAAAATACTTTTTATCTTTTAAAAAAAATTGAATATTTAATTGTTCAGAATTAATATTAAAAAATAATATTTAGATAATTAATATAATAATTTAAAAGATATAATTAAAAACTATATATTAAAATTTATAAATGGAAGAAAACATAACTATTTATATAAGTGAGTCTAATAAAGGAGAAGAACAAATCATTATTAATAAACAATATAAATTTAATTTTTCACATTCAAGGAAAGATAATTCAAGAGTTTATAAATGTACCGAATATAAAAAAAATAATAAATGTAAATCTTTTATTATTTTAAATAATGAGAAAGAAATCTTAAAATATGAGAGTTTACATAATCATCCTGGAAACGAATATAGTGTATCCCTATCTGTAATGAAACATAAAATTAAAGATGAAATTAAAAAACATTCAAATCCTTTTGATATAAAACGAAAAAGACTATATAATGAAATTTCTAAAGAAATGGGATTTATATATCCGTGTCCAGAATATATTTCAGTTAAAACTCTAATATTAAGAAGTATTAATAAAAAACTACCATCCAATGTAACAACTTTTAATGAAATTCCTAATGAATCTGAATATTATAAAACTGAACGAAATGAAGATTTTATGATATTCAAAAATTCTGATTTAGTAATTTTTCAATCCCCTTTTCAAGCAAAATTATTTAAGAAATATAATAATGATATATTTGTGGATGGTACTTTTTATATCGCACCTAAATTTAGTCAACAAGTGTTTATTACTAGAACTTACGTTAAAGAATTGAATAGTTTTTATACTACTTCTTATGCAATATTAAGAAATAAAAAGCAAAAAACATATAAAATGTTATTCAATAAATTAAAACAAAATTCTAATAATAATATTATAACTGAACCAAAAAATGTACATTGCGATTTTGAAAAAGGCATATCCAAAGCAGTTAAAAAAATATTTCCTAATATAAATATTAAATACTGTATTTGGCATTATAAAAATTTATTAGAAATTAAAAAAAATGAATTGTGCCGTAATGAAGTGAACGATGATGAAAAAATATTTAATTATTACAAAGGAATTTCAAACTTACCATTTATCAACCCTGAATACATAATGGATATTTTTTCATTAATTAAAACTAAATCCATTGAAAAAAATTCTTGTCAATTTTTAAAATTTTTAGAATATTTTTATGAAACATATTTAATTGGTTACGATATGAAAAGTTGGAATTATTATAATAATATTGAACATATAACCAATAATGCTTCAGAATCACTCAATAATTCTTTAAATAAACTATTTCCAATGAAACCAAATTTTTATGAATTAATAAATAAATTAAAAGAACACGAACATTTATCATATTATGATTACCAAATGAAAATAAAAGGAATTTGGAGAATGAAAAAAAAAATAAAAACAAAAACTGATGAAATTAATATCTTAATTGAAAAATACAAAAATAAAGAAGCCAAGTTAATTAATATAAAATATGATAGAAGTGATCTTTCTAAATTGTGGTTTGAATGTTTAACTAATTTAAATAATATTTTATAAATATTATTTAATAATAAATAATTATGAAATGACAGAGGAATTTCCAAAAGAAAAAATCATTAAAATTCTTTCATACAAAAACTTATAATTAAATTTATTAATTAAAATTTTATAATTATTAAAAAGTTAAAATGTTTATATACTTGATAAAATTTATGTAGTTTAAATAAATATTCTATAATTTTATTATTATAATTTATTTTATTAATAATTGTTTAAATATTTTATTAATATTTTTTTTAAAATAAATAATCCTATATTTTTATACTTTATTATTAATATCAATAATATATTTTTATATTTTTATATTTTTATATTTTATTATTAATGTTTATAATTAATTTTATTAATAATTGTTTAAATATTTTATTAATTTTTTTTTTTAAATAAATAAATCTATATAATTGTTAAAGTATTTTATTAATATTTTTTTTTTAAATAAATAAATCTATATAATTGTTAAAGTATTTTAATAATATTTTTTTTAAATAAATAAATCTATATAATTGCTAAAATATTTTATTAATAGTTGTTTAAATATTTTATTAATATTTTTTAAATAAATAAATCTATATAATTGTTAAAGTATTTTATTAATATTTTTTTTTAAATAAATAAATCTATATAATTGTTAAAGTATTTTATTAATATTTTTTTTTAAATAAATAAATCTATATAATTGTTAAAGTATTTTATTAATATTTTTTTTTAAATAAATAAATCTATATAATTGTTAAAGTATTTTATTAATATTTTTTTTTAAATAAATAAATCTATATAATTGTTAAAGTATTTTATTAATATTTTTTTTTAAATAAATAAATCTATATAATTGCTAAAGTATTTTATTAATATTTTTTTTAAATAAATAAATCTATATAATTGCTAAAGTATTTTATTAATATTTTTTTTAAATAAATAAATCTATATAATTGCTAAATTATTTTATTAATAGTTGTTTAAATATTTTATTAATATTTTTTAAATAAATAAATAATAAATCTATATAATTGTTAAAGTATTTTATTAATATTTTTTTTTAAATAAATAAATCTATATAATTGTTAAAGTATTTTATTAATATTTTTTTTTAAATAAATAAATCTATATAATTGTTAAAGTATTTTATTAATATTTTTTTTAAATAAATAAATCTATATAATTGCTAAAATATTTTATTAATAGTTGTTTAAATATTTTATTAATATTTTTTAAATAAATAAATCTATATAATTGTTAAAGTATTTTATTAATATTTTTTTTAAATAAATAAATCTATATAATTGTTAAAATATTTTATTAATATTTTTTAAATAAATAAATCTATATAATTGTTAAAGTATTTTATTAATATTTTTTTTTAAATAAATAAATCTATATAATTGTTAAAGTATTTTATTAATATTTTTTTTTTAAATAAATAAATCTATATAATTGTTAAAGTATTTTAATAATATTTTTTTTAAATAAATAAATCTATATAATTGCTAAAATATTTTATTAATAGTTGTTTAAATATTTTATTAATATTTTTTAAATAAATAAATCTATATAATTGCTAAAATATTTTATTAATATTTTTTTTAAATAAATAAATCTATATAATTGCTAAAGTATTTTATTAATATTTTTTTTAAATAAATAAATCTATATAATTGCTAAAGTATTTTATTAATAGTTGTTTAAATATTTTATTAATATTTTTTAAATAAATAAATCTATATAATTGTTAAAGTATTTTATTAATATTTTTTTTTAAATAAATAAATCTATATAATTGTTAAAGTATTTTATTAATATTTTTTTTTTAAATAAATAAATCTATATAATTGTTAAAGTATTTTATTAATATTTTTTTTAAATAAATAAATCTATATAATTGCTAAAATATTTTATTAATAGTTGTTTAAATATTTTATTAATATTTTTTAAATAAATAAATCTATATAATTGCTAAAATATTTTATTAATAGTTGTTTAAATAAATAAATCTATATAATTGCTAAAGTATTTTATTAATAGTTGTTTAAATATTTTATTAATATTTTTTAAATAAATAAATCTATATAATTGTTAAAGTATTTTATTAATATATTTTTTTTTAAAATAAACCTTTTAATTGTTTGAATATTAAACCTTTTAATTGTTTGAATATTTTATTTTAATTTTTTTTTTTTTGTAAAAAAATATTTATTTTTATCTAACCATTATAATTTATTTAATTATTCACTTAATAAATTTTAAGAAAAAAATTACAAATTAATAATACAACAAAATAGTATCATATAACTATTAATTTAAAAAGCCTCAAAATTTGATATATCACGTGAAAAAAATTGGCGTTTTGGACCTCTCCCAAAAAAAAAATGATAATAAACATATTTAAATATATAATTGAATGATAAAGAAAAATTGTAATAAATATATTTAAATATGTAATTAAAAAAAAAATAAAAATAATATATAAATATATTAAATAAAAAAATAAATATTTAAAGCACTATTCCCACTTAAATACCTAAATTTTAAAGTAAAAAAAAAAACAAACAAAAAAAAAGTATATAAAAATATTATGAAAACTATTCAATTAATTATTTATATATTGAATAAAATGTAAAATAATTTATTTAATATTATATATATCATACACTAAAAACAATAAATTGTATAAAGTTACATTGAAGTAATATTATATGCATACTTTTCAATGATTATTAATAATAAAATAAATATTATAGTATTAATTTTATTTTTTTTTTTTTTTTTTTTTTTTTTTTTTTTTTTTTTTATTTTGTATAATATATGAGTAAAATTTTAATTCAATAAAATCTTCAAATTTTTTTTTTACATATTTAAATAATTTAAATATATAAATTATTATTATTAATATTTATTACTAAAATTAATGATTATAACAACAAAAAATATTTATATTTAGAAGTAAATTCAATAGATATTTTATTATCCTTTATTATTATTATATTAAAACATAGTAGAAAGTTTCATATATTGTCTTATTTTTTATTCATTATTATTGAATTTAATTAATGATTTTTACTTAAATATAATCATTATAAAACATATCTTATTTTTTTTAAATACACTTAATAAAATTTTTATATTTATTATTTCAGTTCACTTTTTTATTATTCATTGGAATTTATAAATTTATTAATATAACTTTTTTATATATTTTTTCAATATTTATTTTTATTTTTACATTAATACTCATATATAAAAGACATTATATTAAAATTATTAATATTATATTTAGAAAATGATATAGTATAATCTATATAATTTAATAATTTAATTTCTCAAAATATGATTAAATGTTATAGAAAAAATGTAAAGTCATATAAACAAATAAAATGTTCTAGAATATTTTAAAAGAGTAGTATTATAATGACTAATAAATGATATATTTTGTATTTTTAATCTATATTTAAAAGTATTGTCAAAAAAAATTATTTATATTGTTTCAAAATTAATAATAATTTTTTTATTTTTATTTTAATATATATGGGTATAAAAATTATAAAAAATTTGTGCAATTTTTTCTTAATTGTTAAATTATTTTAAAAAATTTTATTTTTAATTTATTAAAATTATATTAAACCATTTATTATTATATATATTATATCTAAATATTCTATATTATTATGTGTAATTTATTATAAATGATTTTCATATAAAAAAAAAAAAATTTCTTTTAAAAAAAAAAAAATAAAAAAATAAAAAATAAAAAAAATAAAATTAAAATTAAAAGTAAAATAAAATAAAATAGAATAAAATAAAATAAAGTAAAATAAAATAGAATAAAATAAAGTAAAATAAAATAGAATAAAATAAGATAAAGTGAAATAATATAAAAAAAATAAAAAAATAAAAAAAGTAAAAATGAAATATTTAAAAAAAATTTTAAACATATCAATTGCTATATTATTATTTGAAAATCCAATTGTTTCAGGAAAATGTGGTTCTGAAAATGGTGAACATTGTAAAAACAACGAATGCTGTAGCAAATATGGCTATTGTGGAACTACTGACGAATACTGTGGTGATGGATGTCAATCTGCTTTTGGTCATTGTAATAGCTCTCCATCTAAAGCAACTTCAAAAACTTCAAAAGCAAGCCCAAGTATAAGCTCTTCAGGAAGATGTGGTGTTGACCATGGTATTTGTAAAAATAATAAATGCTGTAGCAAATATGGCTATTGTGGAACAACAGATACATACTGTGGTGATGGATGTCAATCTGCTTTTGGTCGTTGTAATATCTCCCCATCTAAAACAACTTCAAAAACTTCAAAAGTAAGCCCAAGTTCAAGCTCTTCAAGAAGATGTGGTGCTAACTATGGTATTTGTGAAAATAATAAATGCTGTAGCAAATATGGCTATTGTGGAACAACAGATCCATACTGTGGTGCTGGATGTCAATCTGCTTTTGGTCGTTGTAATAGCTCCCCATCTAAAACAACTTCAAAAACTTCAAAAGTAAGCCCAAGTTCAAACTCTTCAGGAAAATGTGGTGTTGAATATGGTATTTGTGAAAATAATAAATGCTGTAGTAAGTATGGTTATTGTGGAACTACTGACGAATACTGTGGTGATGGATGTCAATCTGCTTTTGGTCATTGTAATAGCTCCCCATCTAAAACAACTTCAAAAACTTCAAAAGTAAGCCCAAGTTCAAACTCTTCAGGAAAATGTGGTGCTGAATATGGTATTTGTGAAAATAATAAATGCTGTAGTAAGTATGGTTATTGTGGAACTACTGACGAATACTGTGGTGATGGATGTCAATCTGCTTTTGGTAATTGTAATAATATTAATATTAGTCCAAATAAACCATCTCAAACGACACCTCCAGTTATAAGAAGATGTGGCTCAGGTTATGGTTTTTGTGAATCTGGTGAATGTTGCAGTAAAGATGGCTATTGTGGAATTTCTGAAAAACATTGTGGTAATGGTTGTCAACGTGTTTATGGTCATTGTGGTAGTATTATAGCTACTACAGCTAAAGCATCTAAAGCTCCAACTCCAACTTTTTCAGGAGAACCTCCAACACAAGTTACAGGAAGATGTGGTTCCAGTTATGGTTTCTGTAGTTTTGGTGAATGTTGTAGTAAACATGGTTATTGTGGTACAACCGAAGAATATTGTGGTAATGGTTGTCAACCTAGTTTTGGTGATTGTAATCAATTCAATCGTACTTCGAAAAAGCCAGAACCAACTACAAATAGTAATAAAAGATGTGGTTCAGGTATAGGTATTTGTAATTACGGTGAATGCTGTAGTAGAGATGGTTACTGTGGTAGAACCGATGAATATTGTGGTAATGGTTGTCAACATACCTTTGGTGACTGTAATGAAGAATATATTTATCCATCTCCAACAAAAGCACCATCTCCAATTCCAAAAAGATGTGGTCCTGGTTATGGATTCTGTGATTTCGAAGAATGTTGTAGTCAGGATGGCTATTGTGGTACTACATCAGAATATTGTGATTCATGTCAACCTATTTACAGTGGTCGTTGTAATAATAATAATTCTAATAAAAAGAAGAGATGTGGTTCAGGCTATGGTTTTTGTGGTAATAATGAATGTTGTAGTAAATCTGGTTATTGTGGTACAACCGAAGAATATTGTGGACATGGTTGCCAACCATATTTTGGTGACCGTTGCGATGAAAATGGTGATGATGTTGAATCCAATAAACGATGCGGTTATAAATACGGTTATTGTAGTGATGATGAATGTTGTAGTAAAAAGGGTTACTGTGGTAAAACAGAGGAACACTGTGGAAAGGGATGTCAAACATTCTATGGTGGATATTGTAATGATGATGAAGATGATGGTTTTCCAAATTTCCCAATCGATTTTTAATAAGCACTATTACTTTTTAGAATAATAATAATTTTAAATTACTATTATGATATAAATAATTAAAATTAAAAAAATATATATATTAGTAATAAAAAATTGAACCTATTTTAAAATAATAATAATAATATATACTTTATAAAGTAAAAATTAAAAAATTAAAAAATTAAAAAATTTTTAAACAATTTAAAAATAATTTATGAATTTATAAAAATATTAATATAAATTAAAAAAAATGTAATATTATATATTTTATAATAAAAATTGAAGAGTAAAATAATAAAATATAAATAATATAATAATATATTTAATATTGATAATAATTATTATTAACAATATAGTAATATAATAAAGATGAATAATATGCAAAATTTTATTATATGTATACTAATTTCTGTGTTTTTCATAAATATTTAATTTTGTCTTGGAATTAGAATTGAAAAAAGTATAATACAGAGGAATAGGAAAGAACATTATAAATTCACACTAAATATACTGAAAATTATATGAAAAAAAAATTTTTAATTGATTGAAACAAACAGTTATCTTTAAAATAAATTATTATTGCCAGAAGTTCGACAAATTTATAATGGCTATAATTTTATCATATAACATTAAGTTAGCAATATTTTTTTATTTTATTTAAATATGAAATGAAGATTTTAAACTCTATATATTATATTAAAAGTAAATATTTCTATGATAGCTTATACAGAATGTTTTAGTATTTTAAAATTATATGTCTTTTTACTTTAATGATATGAGATAATGATATAGATATATATAATGTTTATTTTCTATATATATAAATAAATATATATATAAATACATAAATATATATATCAATTTAAATATAATACATGAATAACTAATAAAATAATACAATGAATTGTCTATAATTTTATATATAAATAATCTGCCTATATAGAAGTGTTGTGACTACCTCAATATTCCCATAAACACAGGAAATAAAAAAAATAATAATAATAAATAATAAAAATTAATTATTATTTATTTTTATTTTAAAATTTATTATTAAAATTTTCTGAAAAAAAAAAAAAAAAAAAAGAAATTTAATTATTCTATATAATAAATTGTAACATCAATTATAAAATGAAAGGAAAAGATGAACTTTTTAACATATAATAAAATACACAAATAATAAAAGACTTTATAAATAATAAATATAATACCTCTTGATAGAACTTCTTCTCTTCCTCCCAGGAGTAGAGAATATGATAAATATTATTATACTATAATTACTTTATAATACTTTTGATAAAAATATAATAAATCTACATTAAAATGTGAAATATATAATAATTTATTGATTTATAGCATATGTTTATATGATATGGAAAAATATTATTAATATTACACTTCTAAATCTTAAAATTGTGTGTAATATTCTTTTTTTTTAGATTATTGATGATTTTACTGCTAAGTAAAATCTTATTTATATATTTTTAATTTGATTTTATTTTTTTTAAATTAATTTAATTAAATTAATTAAAAAATAATATATTATTGTAGTAATACAAGATTAATGGAAAATTTAATTTATAATTAATTTTATATAGTTTATTTATATAATTTATAAATATAATTTAATTTATTTATTTATATATTTATTTTATTTTTTTTAAAATTGTGTAATATTCTTTTTTTTTAGATTTTTGATGATTTTACTGCTAAGTAAAATCTTATTTATATATTATTTTTTTTAAATATAATTTAATTTATTTATTTATTTTATTTTTTTTATTTATTTTTATAGACTTTAGACTTATGTCTCCCTCATATATTTAATATAGGTTTATGTTTAACTGACATACAGGTAAGCAAAGCCACCATAGTAATGACTGCACCATCACTAACTTAACTTTGTAGATCGGATAGGATCCGGTATTTTCAAGTGTGTATTGCCGTAACCTTATTTATTTTATAATTTAAATTTATTTTATTAATTAAATACTTAATTTTATATCTTATTATATACATTATAATATTGGGACATTTGTTTATTCGATGTTTTACATCTCCAAAATGGAATGTTTCATTTTTTTGAAACCTTCTTTTTTCGGACGGTATGTGTTCAAAATAATTGATTAATTAATATAATTTATAGTTAAATGATACATTTTTTTAAAAAAATAAAAAAAAAAAAAAATTAATAAATTATAATTTTAATTTTTTTTTTTTTTTTTTTTTTTAAATTTATAATACAAAACTGATATTTTTTAACCAATAAAAATATTTTCAAAAAATTTAATATAATTAAGTGATTAACATATAGTAATTATTAAAATCATCATTAATTTTAAATTAAAAGTTTTAGAATTTATCACAAAAATTGTCGAAAATCAATTAGCAATTATAAAATTTAAATCTTTTTTTTTTAAAATTTTTTTTCTTTTTCTTTTTTATTATTATTTTTTTTCTTTTTCTTTTTTTTTATATTATTTTTTTTCTTTTTCTTTTTCTTTTTTTTTTTTTTTTTTTTTTTTTTTTTTTCTTTTTTTCTTTTTTTTTTTTCTTTTTTTCTTTTTTTTTTCTTTTTTTTTTTCTTTTTTTTTCTTTTTTTCTTTTTTTTTTTTTATTTTTTTATTCTATTTTTTTTTTTTTTCAGGAATAAAAACAAAAATGAAAAAAAAAGTTATTTATTCTAATTGAGAATGTAATTTTGTTAAATAATAATTATTAATAATGATAAATCTAGAATAAAATTAGATGTATATGCTTTTAATGAACAATACAATATATAAAAAAAAAAAAAAAAAAAATAAGTTTTCTATAAAAAAAAAGTTTAAGAATAATAAACCTAATGAATTTTATAAATATATTATAATTCCATTTTTGATTAAATAATGTGGCTAATATTATAAATTTTTTAATATTAAAAATATTATATTTAGTAATATTGATATCATTTGAATATTGATTCATAAGAATGAAATATTTGAGTGGATGGTTGCTTTTAGCAACAATTTTATTTTATAGAATGTATTAAATTATTCAATATGTTACATTTATACTATTTTTTTTAAATAATTAAATAAGAAATAAATAATAAATAAATAAATAAATAAATAAATAAAAAAGAAATTGATCTTAGTAATATATTTAATTATTTGTGTAGAAATTTTTGTTTTATTTGAATAAATTCATAAGTTATAAAATTATTAAATTTATTATACATTTATTAATTAGTTTATTTAGAGAGAAATATTAAAAAAAAAATAATTGTTAGAAAACTTGTTTATACATTTTTGAAATATGATAAGGACATTAAATTGGTTTTTAAAATAATAAATTTCATGTATAAATACTTAATAAATAAAACAAAATATATCATACTTTATAAAATCAAATTTTATAAAGTATGATTCAAATAAGAAATTAATTAACAACCATGATTTTTTTAAATGCATTAATTAATCCTTCAGAAAAATAAAAAATCCTAAAAATGATGGAAGACAATTTTTATCAACCGATTCGAAAAAAAAAAAAAGCACATTAAAAGAATATAACCCTAACCCTAATATTTTTTTACCAATAACATTACCATTGCGAATAATGTTATTAATTAACATAATATATAACTTTACTATTTTTTCGCACCAGAACTGTGGGATCCACTTTATAAGAGTAAAGTTGATTCCCCTTGCAGGTGATTTATCATACATAAATCAAAATAATTAAAATATTTTATTGTAATACTATTTGCTGATCCCTCATCATCATTCTAAAAGATCGACAAATTAAAGGTATTACCTTTGTTTCTTAAATTTTATTATTTCTTTTTAAACTTTTAAAATATTTAATTAATTTTATTATTTTTTTTTCTTAATAATTACTTTTTTTATTAGTTTTTTATTAATTTTTTTATTTCTTAATTATTTATTTATTTCTTTATGATTAATTTCATTTCATTTTATTATTTATTTTATTTTAATTTTATAAATATAAATTATTGTTATCTATATTATTTTTATTATTTTTTAAATTTTTATTTTTATTTTTTTTTTTTTTTTATATTTTATTTTTTACTTAATTTATACTAAAAAAAATATGAATAAAAAATAGAATAAATAAAAATAATTATATATTTATTTGTCTTCTTATTATATTTTTTAATTAATAATTTTTTAATTATTAGCAATATCTTTTTTATTTTTTATTTTATTTTATTTTTTTTATTTTTTATTATTTTATTTTATTTTATATTATTTTATTTTTTTCTAATTTTTATTTTTATTTAGCTTATAATTAAAATTTTTATTTATAATATTATTATTCATATTATTTTTTTTTAATATATTTTAAGTTAATTTAATAATTTTATATTTATTTATCTACTTATTATATTATATATTTAATTATTTTTGAATTATTAACAATACTAAATAATATTATAATATTATTTAAGCCAATATTCATTATTTATAAATTTATTAAATTCAATTACATCTTCCAAATTCACTTTGACAACCATTTGCAATTAAACAATGAGCATCTGATCTTCCACAATAGCCATACTTACTGCAACATTCATTATCTGAGCATACTTGATTATTATATTTTGGTCCACATCTGCCTTTAAGTGAAGTAGGAGATGAAGATACATTAATTGTAGGAGTAGTTGGTGAAGTATTGCATCTTCCGAATAAGCTTTGACAACCATTTGCAATTAAACAATGAGCATCTGATCTACCACAATAGCCATACTTACTGCAGCATTCATTATTTGAGCATATTTGATTATTATTATTTGGACCACATTTACCGTCAAGTGAAACAAGGGAAGTTGGTATTGATGATGCTTTAGAAGTAGTAGTAGTAGTAATTAAAGTAGTAATTGGTGAATTCTTACATCTTCCAAATTTACTTTGACAACCATTTGCAATTAAACAATAAGCATCTGATCTACCACAATAACCTTTCTTACTACAACATTCATTGCTTGAACATACTTGATTATTATATTTTGATCCACATCTGCCTTTAAGAGAAGTTGATGTTGATGATGCTTTAGAAGCAG
This sequence comes from Neocallimastix lanati (nom. inval.), assembly GCA_016946835.1. Taxonomy (NCBI): domain Eukaryota; kingdom Fungi; phylum Neocallimastigomycota; class Neocallimastigomycetes; order Neocallimastigales; family Neocallimastigaceae; genus Neocallimastix; species Neocallimastix lanati (nom. inval.). Next base: position 14,046 of record JACVTC010000081.1, on the reverse strand, counting down.
TAGTAGTAGTAGTAATTGAAGCGGTAGTGATGGCAGGGTTATTTTGTGTAAATTCAGGATAACTCCATAAAATTTTACCCTCTCCATTATCCCAAACTATACCATTATTTCTTTTTTCACATCTTAAGGCACTATTTAAATTACTTCCATATGGAGAAATTATGCTGAAAATACGTCCTACTGATTCATTGCCATAAAATGCTATACTGTCATCGTTAACTCTGATATATTTCAAATAGTAATTTTTTTTATTTAATTTAATTTCATTTGAAGTTTTTCTTTTATGATCTCTATAAATTAATTTTCCATCTAATATAATGACAGAATAAGTATCACAATATATCATTTCATTTTGAGTAAATGATTCTCCACTATAAATTATATTTGCATCATAATCTCTATTGCTAATGTTCTTATATAAAGCCCATTTATATTCACCAGTACTTGATATTAAAACTAAATTATTTTTAATATTTTTTAAACGATAATATTGATCAGCTACAAAATATTCTCGATGAATGAAGTATTGATTATTATTTAACCCAATACTACCATCTTTGTTTAAATTTATTGAAAATAATGGTTCTTTTATACCAGTGTACTTAGAAATATCAAAATTATGTAATTTTCTAATATCTACGCTGTTACTATAAGTTAACGTATTATCATTGAAATAGAATGTTTCATTAGTACTAGTAATATTAATTTGATTATAAGAATAGAATGTATTACAATTTTGATTAGTAGATATTAATTCATCACAATATTTCCATCCATACAATTCCCATATATCTGTATTAGTTTCATTACCCATAATTAATTTATCTTCCTTACCATTATATGTCAATTCCATTTCTTCATTACCTTTAATAACAAGTTTATCATTAATTGAAAATTTATTTTTTTCAATTTTCATTTCTTTTAAATTTTCTATGGCTTTATTTTTAAATTCAATACCATGCTTATTTGACATATATATATAATTTTCATCTCCTTCGGTTGATTTCATTTTATCAAATGTTTCAAAAATACTATCTTCATAAATTCTATTATATGAATCCTTTCTAACTCTTTTGATTGGCTTGAGTGCATTTAGATATCTAATAGGATAGTATCCCCATAATGGTTCCCAGGTAATTGTATTAAATATCATTAAATTGGGTTTATTCATTCCAGGTTTTCTATATTCAATGGATAATCTATAATAATTCATTAATCTTTTATCCAGTGGTTGTTCTAACTTTGCTATATATTCAATATGATTATTATCTTTACAATATAAATTCAAACCATTTTCTTCAAGTTTTAATTCTTTTATTCCTCCATAATTTTTACAAGATCCAATAAGATGTGCTTTCTTAGTATACTTATCACCAACATTATGATAAAATTTTACATCAGTATCGGTAACATTTAATGTTGCACCGAAAACAGATAATAAATCTTCACCTGGTAATAAATTATTAAGATAATGCTTATTTCTGAATGTACGTGGATTGTTTGGATCATCATATATATTATATATTTTTGGATTTGAGAATATTGAATATATAAATTTATTTCTTACAAGTTCATTACATGTAGTAACTTCATATATTACAGGATTAACATATCTAACATGTGAACCATTTAATCTAATTTCCCAATTACTCCAATAAACTAAATCATTTTCGTCTTTAACAATTAGTTCTCCTTCATCAGTTAATTCCAAATACATTTTTTGAGTAACTTTATCGGTATTATCAAATGTTACTGGATTTACACTGTGCCATAATGCATAATTATTTTTATCCCTTAAAATAAATTCACCTAATGGAGAAAAGTTAATATGATAAGGACCTTCAGCAAATTCAATATTAGAAGTAAGTGAAGACCACATTGTTCTAGGACCTTCTTTAATAATCATATTACCTGTATCTTGAACATAAAACTTATATAATTTATTTTTAGATACCAGAGTTTCAAATTGATTTAATTTATTTGAACAATTCATTTCAATACGTTCAATGTATGTTTCTTCCTTTCTAACAGGTAATTCGAGAACATTATGCTTATCATATAAACTAATTCTTCCTTTAGCTTCTTCCGTTTTAAATTCCATTGGATAATTATATTCTACTGGAAATTGGTATCCTATATAATTATCTTTTTCATCTGCTGAAACTTTCCATACTACTACACCAGCACCATCCATTAACTGTACAGAGGCGCCATCTAATAATCCTTCATCTTTAATATATAAGTAATAACCTGTTTTATCTGGAAAACCAACATTAAATGGTAAATCTTTAGGTAACGAATTCCAAATTACATATTCTTTTTCCTTTATACTCTCAGTAAGTATTGAAGGAACATCAGAGGTATTATCATTTGTTTTAGCAGTATTAGATCCAGTTTTACTAACAATCGTAGTTGTAGTTGTAGTTGTTGTTTTACTTTTATATTGAGGTGTTTTTTTGCCTTTTTTGGTTTTAGTAGTAGTAGTAGTAGTAGTAGTTGTAGTAGTAGTAGTAGTAGTAGTAGTAGTGGTGGTGGTGGTAGTTGTAGTAGTTGCTCTTATTAATTGAGGTGCCATATTAGAATTTCCTTTTTTAGAAGTTTTAGATTTATTGATTTTTGAAGTAGAAGATATATTTTTAGTAGTTAATTTTTTCAAAACTCTTTTTTCAAGTCTATTATCATTTCCTAATTTATTAACATTTTCTTTAATAATTTCGAATAATTCATCACCTTCAAAAATTTTAACATTATTAATAGTTTCCTTGATTGAATCATAATATTCTTGTGGATATTTATGCTCTGAAGTTATTTTACGAACTACATTAGTTGCTGTAACAACTAAATGACCATTGACATCAATAAAGAATTTTAAGTTATATGGTTTTCCATCTTTTTCTGGTGGTAAATGTACATTATTACTCCATAATATTATATTACATGAATCTCTACTAAATCCACTACCTCTACATAATACTAATTCACCATCATCAAATAAACCAAAGTAATAACGAAATCCACTTAATTCAGTTTCTTGGTTTAAACCACGACCAGAATTATTTTTATCTGTTACAGGTATTGATATAGATTGCTTTGCCTTTAATACAATTCCAGTAGTTAAAACATTAGCGTTATTACTACTTGTTGTAGTAAACATAAATTTTTCAAGATCATCTTTTATTAATTCAATCATATCAGATCTAGTGGCTTCACAACTTAAAGGTTGATCAACAAAATTTTTAAATTCGATAGGATGATAACTTTTTCTGTATTCAATTATAGTTTCACCTTTAGCATCCTTATAGCCACTAGCCCAAATATTTACCTCAACATTGAACATAGGAGCAGCTGTCAATCTATAGCACTTTCCATCTGGAATATAAAATGTAACTTGTTTGGTATTAGTTTTAGATTTCGATATACTATGAGTTCGTGCTACTGCAAAACTACTAGATTGCTCTAAAGCTTGATCCATTGAAACATTATTACTATAAGTCTTTTGATTAGATTTACCCATTGAATATCCTTTTGAAGAAGTTCTTGATTTTGACTCCTCATTAACCCATCCTGTTTCTTCATTATAAGTACTGGTAAGCATTTTAGACACTGAATCTGATTCGGAATGTTCTTTTGTTGATGTTTCAGTACGACCCACAGAATGTGAATTAGAATAGCCATTAGTTTTTCCCCATGTATTACTAATACCTGAAGTTTCTGAATAAGCATCAGACCAATTATATGATTCACTATGAGAACCACCTTGAGTATGAGAATCACTAACTGTATTAGAAGTTGATCGAGTACCGGCCAATCCCAGTTGTATCTGAAGATTTTCTTGTTCTATTGCAAGATTAGTTTGCAACTGTCTATCTTTTTTTGCTATATCTTCTTCTGATTTTATTGATGCAATTTGAATTGAATTTCCCGTATATGCTATTTTATTTGCTTGATTAGCAATAAAATTTGCTTCAACAGACGCACCTGTTTGAGCTATTGAAGATATACCACCTGATATGCCACCAACAATACATCCTCCTATAGCACTCCATGCTCCGCGTTTCCCTCCCTTACCTACACCTTCTACACAACCTGATACTGTACCTGATAAAAAAGATTTAACACCATTCACAAAACCTCCTCCTTCTTTCTTTCCTACATCATTTGAACTTACATTTGTTTTAACAGCAGCACCTTTTCTTTTGTATAAATGACTTCTTGAATATTCCGAAATTGTATATGGTTCTTCATTTCTTTTTTTATTTCTTCCATTTATCTTTTTATCTACTTTTTCTATACCTTCCATTTTTTCTCTTTTTTGCTCATTATCATCAATTATTTTTTGAATATCAACAACATCAGTATCATTAATTGGTTTTGTTGCTTTACCTGGGTATTTCTTTTTTGCATTTTCAAAATCTGACAATTCCATTCTTGAATATTCATCAGTTTTAGATTCTTCGTGAGTATCACTCCAATTTATTTCATCGGTTACTTGACCTCCTTCCGTTCTGGTATGAGAATGTTCTTCACTTTCAGTATGAGAATAAGATTCTTCATGAGTAATAGTGTGTGTATCTTCAACAGACGTAGAATCAGCTTTTGAACTTGAATTAACAATAGTATAAACATGTTCAAGTGCATTAGAATATCCTTCACTTTTTGATGTAGAAATTGATTTACTATCAGAAACAGAAAGAGATAAATCCATTGTTTGATTAATTTCTTGAGAAATACTATCACCTTCACTATATACAGTACCATACGCTTTATGGAAAGATTCACCTTTGGTTTTTGTAATAGTATTACAATCTTCTATAGATTCGCTATAACTTACACTACACATTATTGTAGAACCAGGGGAATTTTTAATCATACCACATTCTCCAAATTCGTTACTCTTACCACTTTCTTCTACTTTTTTCATGTATTTATCTACAGAATCTATATTATATGGTCCCCCTAATGTAATCGTTAAAACATTTGGATGTTCTACACCTTGTACTCTCATTAAATCTTTATGATAAGGATTATACGCTGGATTATCACTTGTTAAAGAAATAGCTTTTAAACCATTTTTTTGTAAATCTTCGTACACTTTTTTATACATTTCCTTGTACTTTTCTTTATTGGGATCATCAATTATATAATCTTTATCATTATTTGGATCTGGTTCAGTACCTTCTTCATCCATTACTTTATAAAGATCACTTAAATTGAAATATTTCTTTTTATTCGTATTTTCTCTAGGCAATAATCTACGTTTTCTTTTAGGGTTAGGATTTTCAGTAATGTTATAATAAATACCAAGGCTATTAACCAAAGTATTATTACCACAATAGGCAACACCGAACCATGTAGGACCAAGAATCTTAGCATATTCTTCTATAGTTTTAATATAAACGGTTTCATTTTTTTCATTAATATAAGATGGATTATAAACTTTTAACCTACCACTTGTTTTATAGAGACAGAATTCTAATTTTTCTAGTGAATCAATTGGACTTGTCATAGACAAAGTCACAACTACGAATATCAATATTAATATTTTTATATTCATTTTTTATTATGCTAATATTATTATTATTATTATTTACTTATTTATTATTATTTATTTATTATTATTATTATTTATTTATTATATTAATAATTAATTATTATTTATTATTTATTTATTATTATTTATTAATTATTATTTATTATTCATTACTTATTCATATTTATTCTTATAATATTTTATATATAATATATATTAATAAAATATATATATATATTAATAATCTATTCCTTTAGATTATTTTTTTTTTTTACTTTTTATATAAATCTTACTTAAATTCGGCTATATAAATTCATTTGGAAATTTATTTTATTTTTATACTTAAAAAAAAATTAAAAAATCTATATTTAATATAAATATATATATAAATGTATTTAATAAATATATTTACATTTTTTAAATTTAAATATTTTATATAAATGATTATTATTAATTATTGTATTAATCTACAGTTTTCCATAATAATGAAAAAAATATTTTTTATATTTTATTATAAATTTATTTTTATTATAGTTAAAATTATTTATAAATTATAATAATATATTATTTATTTATCTTAATTTTTAGAAAGTAAATAAATTATATATTATTATAATATATAAATATTTTTAAGATATAAAAAATATTTATTTAATAAAAAATACTAAATTAAAAATAAAACTTTATTATTTATTATAAAACATTTAATATATTATTTAATGTAAAATGGATATATTATTTAATATATTAATAAATATTATTATTACTTTAATATTAATAATTTAAATATTGAATAAAAATGGAAAAATAATAAATTAATGTTAATTTCTTTGTACTTTTTTTTTTTTAAAGAGTTTAGAAAAAAAAATTTTTTTTTTTACAGAAAATTAAATTTATATAACGAAATTGAATATAATATAATAAAAATAAAATTAGTCATATATACTAAAATATAAATAAAAAAGAACAAAACAAAACGAAACAAAACTACATATGTTTTTATCTTTTTTTAAATATTATGTTTTTTAGTTTATTAGGTGGCTACTTTATTTAATAATATTTGTTATTATTTATATTAATATTACTAAATATTATAAAATATAAAATTATTGAATTAATTATCACTACATAATATAATGTAAATACATTAATGAAATAAGCTTAACTAATGTTTTTCATTTCACATCTCTGAAATATGAAATGAGTGTGTTACATTCGTAATGTGGCTTATTATAAAAAGCAGAGTTTATACTATATAATTAATAAGTAAATAATGATTAATAGGGTTAAATTTTTTATATTTTAACAAAATAAAAAAACTTTTTATTAAAGACTTAAACTAATAATTCTATATCAGATTATCTATAATTAAAATACTTATTTAATAATATTTATATGTTTAAATAAATTAGTTCTTATAATAAAAAGATTTTTTTTTATATTTATAAATATAGAATTTTAACAAATAAAGAAAAAAAAAATAAATATTTATAAATTATAATAACTGAAAATTATATTTAGTTCCCCTTATTTAATAACAAATTTATTTTAGAATATAATTTATTTATTAAAAAAAAAATAAAATAAAATAAATTTTAAATTTTATTTTATTACTTAAATGTTAACAATATAAAATAATATAATAAAAATAAAATTTATTAATTATTTTAATACAAAATTGTATTATTAAACAAAAATTTAAAATTTTTTTTAATAAATTTTTAATATTTATGTAACATTTATATTTGTAATATTAATATATTTATTAATAATATTTAAAGTAAATAATATTATTATATGAATTTTATTAATTATTTATGTTTTTTTATTTTTTATTTTTTTTTAATATAATTTCATTCATTTATTTATTTAAAATTTATATTTGTTTTATTTAAATTAAAATATTAAAATTCATAATTTTATATATGAACTTTTTTATTAATACAACAAAAATAAATGTTGAAAAAGGCAAATAATAAATAATATGATTTATTATCATTTTATACTAATTGAACTATATATCATGATATAAAATAGAAATAAAAACTCTAATTAATAATAAATTTATGATAATAAGAAATGTAGCCAAAGTATAAATTTATGTATTAATCAAGTTTTTATAGTGTTTATATTAAAATTAATTTATATATTTTTATTGAGTGTGTGACATTCTGCAAGATTTCATTTGGGAAAAGTTCCATTTCTAAAAATTTTTTGTTTCTTTTTGAAAAATTTAATTTCACAAAAGTTTCATTTCGCAAAAGTGTCATTTCGCAAAATTTTAATAAATAGATAAATAAATAATAAAATGAATAAATAATAAATTTATTATAATATATTAATAAATAAAAAATTTATAAATTTTAAATTATTAATTATTTTTTTTTTTATTTTATTATAGTTTTATTTATTGGATAAAAAAATTTAGTTAATAATTTTTAATAATAATAATAAAATTATTAAATTTTATTATAATTATTATAAATTTAATAAAAAGAACTATTAATAATAAAAATAATAAAAGCAAAATAAAAAGTTTTATAATTAATAATAAAAAATAAAATAGAAATAAAAAAAAAAAAAAGAATTATTAATAAAAATTAAAAAATAAAAAATTAAAATAAAAAATAAAAATATTATATAAAGTTCTATATTTAATAAGAAAATGTATTAACTATTTCTAAAATTAAATCAATTTCCATTAACTATTAGGTATTAGTAATATATTACTTTCACAAATCTGTATATATATAGTAGATATTCCATCAAACACAAAAAAAAAATAAAAATAAAAATATTATAGAAGTTCTATATTTAATAAAGAAAATGTACAAATTATTTCTAAAATTAAATCAATTTCTATTAAATATTACTTAACAAAATCAGGATGTATAAAGTAGATATTCTATCACAGAAAAAAAGAAAAAAAAAATTAAAAAAAAAAGAAAAAAAATTAATAAAATTTGTGAGTATTATTAGATATTTTATAATATAAATATTGATAAAAATTATTAATTTAATAAAAAAAAAAAAATTCTATTTATTATATTAATTATTGTAATGAAAAAAAGTTTTGATTAAAAATAAATTTAAATTTAAAAAAAAAAAAAAAGAATATTCTAATTTCTAAAATAAAAAAATTTTGATTAATAGAGAAGAAATTCTTTAAATTAAAAGTTAATTTGAAAAAAAAAAAAAAATAAAAATAAAAAAAGAAAAAAAAAAAAAAAAAGAAAAAAAAAAGAAAATTTTTCAAATTATAAATAAATTAAATTTTTAATTAATGTTTATTTATAATAAAATTGTATTTTAATTAAGTATTAATTAAAATATTAATGATTCATTTTAAATTAATATGCTAATAAATAATTTATACTTAATATTTTTTTTATGTTGACCATTGACCGGGTCTAACAGAGTTATAGGTATAACAAATAAATAAATAAGTCATGTATAATATTTAGCAAAAAAAAAAAAAAAATAATAATGGATAATAACTAATGAAGTAATATCAAAATGATATAAATATTTTGTGGGTTGTAAAGTTTTGTATTTATATTTTGAACTAATTTAAATTAAAATTTTTTAATTTTAACAAATATAAACATAATATATAATAAAATATATTCTTTATCTTGATAATGTTATTTATTTAAATAATTATTACAAATATATTATAAAATTAATACATTGTATAATAAAACTTGATAATATTATTTATTTAATATATATATACATTTATTTATTTTTTTAAAGATATATAAAGAGCAATAATTTCAAAAATTATATTTTCAAAATTAAAACTAAAAACTAAATAATCTATAAATCTAAAATAATTTAGAAATAGATTAATAATCTATAATATAGAAAAATTTAGAAATAGATTAATAGTCTATTAAATAAAAGACCTAAATTATTAAAAATTTAATAAAAACTTAATTTAAAATACCAAATAACAAATAATAATAAGTTATTTAATACAATGGCTATAGTAATTCCAGTATTGGTACTACTTTTAGTGGCTATGTCTATAACTAGTCCTATTGAAGAAAGTTCCGATGTTAATGATAAATATTATTGTAAAAATTTATTACCAGGTGAATATTTGCTATCTGAATTTGGAGCCAAACTAAGTGTTACGGAATATGATGTCTTATTTTATCATAATAATGATGATGATAAGGTTAGTGTTGATGTTATCGAGAACTGTGATTATTATGGAGGTATTGATGAATTGAAGCTTGAAAAAGATGGTTTGAACTTGTATTGTAAAAACGATGATCATGTTAAATATATAGCAAGAATAGAAACTCCTAGAGATTTAAGTTCACTTGAATATTACAGATTAACTATAAAATATAAAAAGCCTGAAATGGAAAAACCAAATTTAATGATCATTAATACAAAAAATTCCGAAGCTATATGGGGATATTATCCTATTAGATTTTTAAGTTCACTTAAGCAAGCCAACAAAATTAAAACAGATAATTACGGTAGAATTTATGAAGATAATACTTTAAGCATATTTGATAAAATGAGATCCACTGAAGGTGATGAAAATTATATTTATTTATCATTGGAAGATGGTTTAAAGCTTAAGGATAAGAATGTAAATGGCATATATAATATGAAAATTGAAAATAATAATTTCTTAATTAATGATAAAATTATTATTAAAAATAAAAACAAATTGGAATTAACATACAATGGTATTAGCAATAAATTAATTATGAATAATAAAACTCATGAAAATATTTGGGAATTATATGGAAGTAAAAAGTGTGATAAAATTATATCTACTAATAAAAATTGTAATACATTCTATACTTATAATCAAATTAATATTACTGATACTAATGAAGTTTTCAAATTCATTGATAATACATTAGAATATAGTAAAGGTCCGAATAATAAAAAATTAAATAAATTTAATATATCTAAATACACTGGTATTACTGAACCATTATTTTCAATTAATTTAAATAGTGATGGTAGTATTGGGTTAAATAATAACCAATACTTTATTCATAAAGAATATTTTGTAACTGATAAATATTATAAATTAGAAAATATTGGTGGTAATTTAATTTTATCATCAAGTACCGGTGAATTTAAATGGGCATTAAATAAGTATATTAGTAATAGAGAATATGACACTGATATTATCAATATTGATGATTCCTTTTCCGAAAATGAAATGATATATTGTGGTGACTATTCTGTTATTATTTTAGGTGGACAATTATTATATAGAGACCATAAAGCAAAAACCTCAACTGTCATTAAATTTAGTAGAACAGATAATTATTTGACTAGTATTAGTGTAAATGCTGATAGTATAGTATTTTATGGTGAAGAATCTGTTGGACGTATTTTCGAAAAAATTTCACCATATGGAAAAGATTTTAATAGTTCTTTAAGATGTGAAAAAAGAAATCGTGGTATTGTTTGGGATAATGGAGATGGTAAAATTTTATGGAGTTATCCTGAATTAAAACAAGCTACCACTACAACTACAACAACAACAACAACTACTACTACTACTAAACAGAAAACTACCAGAACAGTAATTGCACATACACATTCAACGGTCAAAAAATTATCAACCCCAACAATTGTAATGGAAACTAAAACAACTACTGTACCATATGCTACTACAGTTCCTGTTACAAAATCTAAAACTTATTATAGTTATAGTTTTCAAGGTACTGTTCCAGATGGTAGTTTCTATTATATTGGTGTAAACAATTTATCCACTACTAATAAAATAAAATTACAAAGTTCAAAATTTAAAAACTGGTTATTTGAAAGTACTAGTAATCCTTCAAAAATGTATTTAGCTAACGCCTCTAATGCATTAACAAACATGTGTCTTAGTGTTTCCAATCAAAAAAAATCAGATAGCATTTATTATATGAATATTGTGAATTGTAAAAATACTAATTACAAATTTAAGTTCAATACCTCAAATACTAACAGTAAAGATGAAACCAAATATGCAAACCTTTTAATTATTTACAATAATAAGAGTGTTTATAAAATTAATGGTCAGCCAATGTGTGTATACTATGAAACATATCTTTATGCCCATCCTTGTGGTGATCCAAAGAAAGATGATACTAGTTTAGGATGGAAACGTATTACTAATAGTAATTATATCAAAAAAAATAAAGAAAATGTTGCCACTACTTCGTATTCAGTTGTAAAAACTACCTATCCTAGAACTACATCAAAAACCTATTATACTACTATTTATAATGTAAGTTATGAAACTTTGGTTGTCGTCGTTAATGATAATATTACACCTGCACCTGCACCTGCACCTACACCTACACCTACACCTTCTCTTAAAATGACAAAAACAATGACTACTACCACTACATCAATACCATTGGGCCGTATTTCACTTGATGGTAAATGTGGTCCAAATAATAATAATCAAATATGTTCAGATAATGAATGCTGTAGTAAGTATGGTTATTGTGGAGGATCAGATGAATATTGTTTAATTGCAAATGGTTGTCAAAGTGAATTTGGTAGATGTGATACTTCAACTTCTGCAACTGTAACTATATCACTTGACGGTAAATGTGGTCCAAATAATAATAATCAAGTATGCTCAGATAATGAATGCTGCAGTAAGTATGGCTATTGTGGAAGATCGGATGCCCATTGTTTAATTGCAAATGGTTGTCAAAGTGAATTTGGAAGATGTAATATTTCACCAGTTGGTGAAACATTACCTACAAATACTGTATCTTCATCTCCTACTTCACTTAAAGACAGATGTGGACCAAAATATAATAATCAAGTATGCTCAGATAATGAATGTTGCAGTAAGTATGGCTATTGTGGAAGTTCAGATGCCCATTGTTTAATTGCAAATGGTTGTCAAAGTGAATTTGGAAGATGTAATTAAATGTAATTTTTAGTTTAATGATATTATAATATCATAAATAACTCCAAAATAATATTATCTTTAAATTTTAGATTTTTAATATAATTGAATTTTTATTAAAATTACAAATTTATAACATATTTTTTTAAAAAAGAATTTTTTTTTTAAAAAATATAAAATAACATATTAATGAATAAATTAATTTAAAGATAATATAATTTAGAAATTAATTAAATAATAATAAAAATTAATAATAATATAATTATATATAAATTTACAAAAAAATAAAATAATAATAATAATAATAATAAAAAGTAAAAATAATAATAATTAATAATAAAAAAATTATAAAAAAATTAAAATATAAAAAAGAATATTAGAAAAAAATTAAAATAAAAATAATTATAAAAAAGAATTAAAAAATATAAAAACTAAATATTAAAAATAACTATAAAAAATTAATTTTAAAATTTTCAAAAATTTTGATAGTTATTTTAATTATGTTAATAAAAATGAATTATGTAATAATGATAAAAATTAAAAATAAAATAATTGTATAAAATATTGAAAATAATTATATTATTATAAATAATATAATTTATAATAATATAATTTATAAATATTAAAATTATAATAATATAAAAAAAAAAAAAAAAAAAAAAAAAAAAAAAAAAAAAAAAAACAATTAAATAAAAAATAAATAAATAAAAATTAAAGTATAAAAAATAAATTAAGAATTTTTATTCCTAAGTGGAGAAGACTCCTGAGCCTTATATTTTTGACGTTGTCACTTTTAACAACGATAGATTTAACGGAATACTATATGTTTGATTAATATTCAAAAAAAAAAAAAAAAAAAAAAAAAAAAAAAAAAAGACAAATGAATGGGATATTATGTTAGGCATAATAATAATACAGGATCATCATCTATTTCTACAAAGGATGAATCTCGCCTTAGTAGTTCAATAAATGATGAATCCGGGGAGAATTCCCATATAGTACAACTTGCCGAAATACATAATACTTTTAAGCTTTTTTATTTTTCATTTTTAAACTTTTCTTTTTATTTTTAAATTCAAATGTACTTTTTACCTACTTTTATTTTTTAATAATAAAATTAATAAAATTATGGAAGTGTATTCTCTTCCCTGTCTAAAAACAAAAAAAAAAAAAAAACTAAAAAAAAAAGAGATATTATGTTATTGAGAAACTTCTACAAATCTCATAAAGTATGGAACAGAAATAAAGTAAAACTATGAAGAATTTTTTTTTTTTTTTTTTTTTTTTATAAATGTCATATATATTCTTTATTGAATTTTCTAATACTTTGAGTACTACATTAAAATAAAATAAACAAAAAAAAAAAAAACATTTAATGATAAGAAATATGAACTATTAAAAGGTGGAAACTAGAGTTTAGAATAAAGTATTCTTAAAGATAACCATAACAGATTTAAATAATAAATACTATTTTAAAATAGGAAATGTATATTATTTTAAAGTTCAAAATTATTTATAAATTATTGTTATAAATATAATTATTATTCGTCTTTTATAAATACAGTGTATATAAATATATATGTTCTTTTTTTTTTTTTTTTTTTTTTTAAAAAAAAAA
>JACVTC010000080.1:875000-897177 GCA_016946835.1 Neocallimastix lanati (nom. inval.) | reverse complement strand
AAGATATGATACTTGTGGGGGTCGATCCAGAGACCTTTGGTATGATAAGCCAACGACTTAACAACCCAGGATAAGAACTGGATGACTATAATAATGGTAAAGAACGAACATATAATGGATTATTAATTAGAATTTCAACTTACTTTAGAATCCATTATATTATTCTTTACTTAATATTACTTTACTATATTTTCTATACTAAAATATTTCTAAATATATTTTTTTTATTTTTATTAAAAGTTTCTAAAATATTATCAATAATTCTATATTTTTATTATTAATATCAATATCTATAATTTAACCTTAAATTTTATTATTTTATTAAAGTGTTTATTATCAATATTAATATTTTATTTTTATTTTCAAATATATTATTATATTATTATTATATTGTATCAATATTAAACTTGTATTCTTTTTAGTATTTTATTTTATTTTTAAATTGATTATTTAATATTTTTTTTTATTCCCCACAAATAAAATCAAATCTTAATTGATTAATAATAAATATTAAATATATTATAGTTTTTAAATTTATTTTATATAAAATATAAGAATATTATATTAACATTCTTGATTAAAATAACTTTATTTTTCTGTAAAATCTTTTTAAATTTTGTTTGTTTCTTTTCGTATATATTAAATAATTTAGTTTTAGTATATGAAAAATAATATAAAATTATATAAACAAAATTTATTAAAATAAAAATATTTATGAATTAATTAATTTAAATTAATATAAAATTGAAGTAATTAGTAATAGTAGATTATTTTTTTTAAATATGATAACAAAATGTAGAAAGGCTTTACATATTTATTTTTTTTCAAAAAGTATAAATAAGTGAAGTTTTTCAAGAATTAAAATGCAGACAGAAAAATATTAAAAATAAATAATTAAATAAAATTCTAATAAAACCCGAACCATAACATAATTTATGGTGGAGATATCGGGGAATATTAGAAAAATAAAATTTAATATTATTTATTAATTAAATTATTTAACAAAGCCTTGGATATAGATTTCCGGGCTAAGTTTAACCTACATAGTAATTGGGCTAGTAGGCTCTGGACTGCTGTATTTTATATTGAATACAGTAGCCGTGGTACCCGCGTGGCATGACGCCGTGAAGAGGCAAGCTGCACGTCAGACAGGGTATACTATCAGATTATCCATAAGTTTTGTTAAATAATAATAATTAATAATTTAATATTAATATTAATAATAATAAAAGTTATAATAAAAAAAAAAAAAAAAAAACTTTGGAAAACTTTAGTTTTTGTAGTAACTTTATTTAATTATCGATTATAGAATAAAAAAATAATAATAAAAAAAAAAATAATAAAAAGTTAACAAATTTACGAAGTTAATATTCGAGTAAGACAGTGTTAGCTTGCAGGATATTAATTTCATAAACTCTTATTTACAATTTTGCAAGGTTTTGTAGATTGTAAACGCGAGTATCTCAAGGAACAAATCCTTGACAATTAGGCAAATACGCCCTAGAACTATAAAACCTTCACGCTGAAGGCAACTACACACTTCAACAGGTGATAGTTTGTTCACTCGCGCAGAAAATAAGAGGTGGGTCAGGTTCGATCCCTGATAAAACCCTGGTCATTCTTGCGAAGTGACGTTAAAATATATAGTTTTTTTTATTTTTATTTTAGGCTTTTATAAATTTGTTCGCCTATTATTATTATTATTATTATTATTTTTGCAATAAAATAAAAATATATATATATTTTTTTTCCTTTTATTAAAATAATAAATATTTCATTAATAAATTTTTTTTAATAAATAATAAATTAAATTTTTCTTTAGTGTAGAACAAACTTTTAAAAAAAAAAAAAAAAAAAAAAAAAAAAAAAAAAAATTTTTTTTTAACCAATAGTATTATCATAGATATAGATTTATATATGTAAAAAAAAAAAAAAAAAAAAAAAAAAAAAAAAAAAAAAAAAAATTTTAATTAATGATAAATATTAAAATAATAAGCAAAAAAAATTTTTTTTTTTTTGTAGTACAAATTTTTAATTTTTTTTTTAAATAAGAATAAATTTTATAAATAAATTTTTTTTTTATATTAATAATTCTAAATAATAAATTGTAATTTTTTTTTATGTTTATCAGTTTATTTTATTTTTTTTTAATATATACATGTACAATATATATATATAGAATATATAAAATTAGATTATTATTATTATTTTTCAAATAAGTGTATTATTTTTTATGATTTTATATAATTAAATTTTTTTTTTTCGAAATTTTTATAATTGAAATTTTTTTTTTTGTGTGTTAAATTTTCTATTATTCGTTATATAATTAATTAAATTTTAATTAAAAAGAAAAATATAAATAAGCTGTCTTACAACTCTCTACGCGGGATAGTTGAACACCCACACATAATACTTTATTGTTTTGATCTTGTTGATACTGGGAAGGATACGTTATTATCTTCTTTATTACTAACAATAAGTTAGCCAAATTAAAAAGAATTTAATATTGCTACCTTCTTTTTATTAAGTTTCTTAATAATTAACAATCGACATTATCAACTTATCAATAAAGAGCTAAGGGGACTTATTGTAAGAAGGGTTAACAAGCTATATATTTGATGGTTCAACACTATATAGTTTGGCTTGTATTTTAACTTTTTATTTAATATTTCATTAAATGTTATAACAAAGAATTAATAGAATAATAAATATATACAAAAAAGAAATAAAAATAAAAATAAATATACATTATTATTATTATTTAAGTATTTATACAATTTGCTTTATGTTATATTAATTATTTTAATAAAGGAAATAAATATATTAAATAAAATTAAATAAAGAAGTTATTACTACAAATAAATTTAAAAAAAAAAAGATTAAGATATACATATTTTGTGTATTAATGCTTAAGAGAATATAATAAACATTAAAATTCATAATAAAAAGCTTCAGATTTTCAAATTGCGTTTTTGAGTCTGAATTTATTTTTTTTAGTTTCAGATTTTCGAAGGGTGTTTTCGAGTCTGAATTAATTTATCAGATTTTCAGAGAGAGATTCTGAGTCTGAATTATTATTGGAATAAAGAATTGGATTGTCAGAGGGTTTTCTGAGTCCATAATTATATTAGTATAAAACAAAGATAAATTTATTTTTTTTTTTTGTTATTAAATATATTTTTAAAGTAAACATATTTTTAAATTGGATATCATAGCATTAATACCATTTTTAAATTTTCAAATGGCTGAAAATAAAATCAATTTTAAAGAATTAAAAAAGGAATTAAAAGATATCGAGAAAATTTCAAAGGAAAATCTCGATATCAAATCTTGGGAATCAGAAATCCGATTATGGATAAAACTTGAGGAAGTTACTGATCCCAAAAAGATTTTTACCGCCTGCTTACTCACGTCTACTGGAGAGCCTCGCGAAGTTATCCAGGATTTAATTGAAAGTTACAGTACCGATTCTGAATCAGAAAGTGAGGACGAAGAAGAAGAAGAATCTGATTCAGAAGAAAAGAAAAAAGATGAATATCCTTCCTTAAAGGAAATTGTAGAAGCAATAGAAACTTTTTATGGTCTTAAAGAAGACCAGAATATGTTACTTCGTGAGCTCCGTGCTTTAAGAATTAAAAGAAATGAGCGAGTAAAAGACTTTAATACTCGTTTCCGATCCATATATTTGAAATTAGATAAGAAAAGAAAGAAGCGAGTCAGTGTTCTCGATTATATTGATGCTCTTAGGAACAATGAAGAAGCTTGGAAAAAGGTCTCCCTTAAGGATGACATTTCTTTAAATCGGGCGTTTGACATTGCCGAAAAAGTTGATAGAGTAATGAATTTGAGACCCTCAAAAGAGTACTCAACTGAAATTGTCAACCCAAGAATAAATATCAGGAATAATTATCAAAACAACAGAAAGGTAGTAAGAGAGAATTATGAAGTTAGAAGCCCAAAAAGAAATAAAGATTACGAATTGGAGGACTTAACAAAAAAAATGAAAAATCTTACCATTAAAGCCTGTTTTTATTGTAGCGATCCAGGACATTTGCAGTATAATTGTCCTAAGTTAAATGCAATTATTCAAGAAAATAAGAAACGGTTATATAGTGGAAAATCTTTAAACCACTAAAAGGGAGAGGAAGCACTCCCTATAAAAATAAAATAGCTTCATTACAATACAAATCCATTCCTAGTAGTACAAATGATTATAATAAGGAAGAAAAAGAAGATGCTTCCTATACTAATGAAACTCACAAAGAATCCGATAATGAGAATGATGTAGAATTTATAGTTAGTGCGACAAAAAGGAAGTTGACGACTAACGATGAAACTAGTGAAAATAATGAAAAGAGACAACGTAAAAGTCTCAAAGATAATCCTACCCCTATAACAACTCCTGCAATAAGAAAGATAAAAGAGAAGGAAATAGAAAATAGAATAATTGTTAAAAATAAAAATCAACTACATCCTTCGATAATGGCGCAGCCTAATATAAATATTGAGAAAGCCAAAGAAAAACAAATTCGGAATAAAGAAAGAGCTAACTTTGGAAATAACAAGGGAAAAAGGAAGGAAAGGGAGGATAATATTACTATAAGAGAAAAGCAAAGTCTGGATTCTTCTAAACAAAGAAATAGCATCAGTACTACTAGTGATAAAATGCATCAACGATTAAATAAATTAATCGATAATGAAAACGATAAAATTATTAAAACAAAACAAATCAATGAAATGGAAGTTATTGAAGTTCCTGAAAAGCTTAATGACGAAGGTCATGAGAATATTACATTACAGAAGCTCATAGATTTTCAAGAGCCTAAAGAAAAAGCAACAATTAGTAGAACGCTTAGGAACATCAAGATGTGTAAGGATCAGGAAGAATATGATGTTTTACAAGATTTGAATGAAACCAAGTGTAATATTAGTTTCGGTCAGCTCCTCAATGTTTCTCCAAAAGTCAGAAGTCAAGTAAGTCAAGGATTAAAATTAGAAAAACCTGAAAAGAAAATAATAGGTGCATTAAACAATACTATTGCTGCTGCTACTTTGGTAAATAATATTGATCACTCTTATATTAGCAAAAGTAAGGAAACCTCAGAAGAAGATATTGCCATGGTTGATGTAACAGTAGATGAAATTCCTGGTAAAGCACTTATTGATTCTTGTAGTAACCTCAATGTTGTCACAAAAAAATTTTATGAGAAATTACCTGGAAATTATGAAGAAGTAGGTATTAGTCGTGGAAGGATACGTTTAGCGACTAAGAATGATGAGTATTCGGAAGGAATCATTGTACGAATACCTGTTAAGATTAATGATTATAAAATGATAGTAGATTTTCGAATAATTGATGATGATGACCCATTTTATGATTTGTTGATTAATTTTCAAACTCAAGTAGAACACAATCTTTTTATCCATCCTATAAGATATAGTTTATGTCAATTTAATTCTCAAGGACTAATCGACGTTATAGCTCCTATTAATAATAATTTCCAAGAAGAAGAAAAATTAGTATGTATAGTAAGGAAAATACTTGAAGATGAAGACACAACTAATGAATTAAAGAAACTTGAAGGTCTATCTCCGCAAGAGTATATCCATGATGAAAAATTTTTAGCAAGCCTTTGTAAAGATTATAAAGATGTAATAGTAAAATTACTTGAAGAAAACTTGGACATTATAGCGACATCTTCTGAAGAATTAACACCGTCAGACTTGGCCCCTCATAAAATTAACTTGAAAGCGAACGCAAAACCTGTTAAACAAAGATGTTACAGAGTAACCAAATTTAAATCTGATATTATTAAAGAAGAACTAATTAAACTTATTAAGAAAAAGCTAGTTGTACCATCATATTCAGAATGGTCTTCACCTGTTGTTGTGGTCCCAAAGGCTAATGGAAAATGGAGATTGTGTGTGGACTACCGCAAGGTGAATGATCTAACCGAAAAAGACTCTTATGCCCTTCCTTATATTGACGAGATATTTGACAGTCTAGATGGTGCCAAAATCTTTACTACTATGGATCTATACTCAGGTTACCATCAAATCCTAATGGACGAAGAAAGTGTTGAAATAACCAGTTTTACAACCAAATTTGGCAACTACCAATTCAAAGTTATGCCTTTTGGATTAACTGGAGCTCCGGCTACCTTCCAACGGGAAATGAATAGAATTTTATTTCCTTTAATCGGAAAATGTGTTTTCAACTTTATTGATGATATACTTATATATTCAAAAACTGTCGAAGAACATATCCAACACATAAAGCAGGTATTAGCAATCTTCAAGGAACATAAATTAAAAATTAATATTGAAAAATGTCACTTTATGCAAACGGAAGTTGAAGTTCTTGGTCACAAGATTTCTACTAAGGGTCTTAGTCCTCAAAATAGTAAAATTGAAGCAATTAAAGCCTGGAAAGAACCCACGAATATACATGAGTTAAGATCATTCTTAGGTGCTGTAGGATATTATAGGAACTTTATAAATGAATATGCTCAAACCTCAGCTCCTCTTTGTAAGCTATTAAGAAAAGGCGTAAAATATAAATGGAATAATGAACAAAAACAAAGTTTTACCAAATTAAAAGAAAAATTAATTAATGCTCCTATTTTAAAATATCCTGATTTTTCCAAAGAATTCATTATTCGAACAGATGCATCATATGAAGGTATTGGTGGAGTTTTATTGCAGAAAGACGAATCGGAAATAGAACACCCGATTCATTTCATTAGCCGTAGCTTAACCAAAGCAGAAAAGAATTATGGAATAACCGATTTGGAAGGAACGGCTTTATATTATTGTATTACTAAATTAAAACCTTATATTATGGGAAGCCCCTTTAGAACCATAGTTTTTACAGATCACAAACCTCTACTAGGTTTATTTAATAATAAGGAACCGAATAATGCACGACAAACAAGATGGTGTTTGACTGCAAGTATGCTAAAAGTGGATATTCGCTATGAGCAAGGTAAAAAGAATGTAGTAGCCGACGCTTTATCTAGAATGAAGAACGATAAAGAACAAAAGGTATTAGCTATAAAAACGAATAAAGATGATGAAAATGATTCACTTTCTAAAGTAATTAAAGAATTTATTGAAGAAAAATTTACAAAGATTGATGGTATAGATTATTTTATAGATGGAAATAATTATAGAAAACTTGTTACCGAAACAAATGAAAAACTAAAATTAATTCTCGAAGCACATCATGTTGGCCATGAAGGTTATTATAAAACATATCAAAGACTTAGAAAAAGTTACTACTGGAATGATATGGTCAACGATATAAAACGGATAATTTCAAAATGCGAAAAATGTCAGTTAAATCGCCCTCAGCCATATCCAGAACCAACCGAAAACATTCCAACAGAAGTTGAAGGCCCTTTTACTCATCTTGGACTTGATATTATTGGTCCCTTAATAAAAACTGGTAATAAAAACCAATATATCATTGTTGCGGTGGATTATTTCACAAAGTGGGTGGAGGCTGAACCTACTGAAAATATTACATCTAAGGACATCATTAAGTTTTTAATAAATGTTTTCGCTAGACATGGAGTTCCTCAAGTCATTACAACGGATAATGGAGTTCAATTCACATCGGATATGACTAAAATATTCCTGGACTTATATGATGTTTACGTAAAATTTACCACTACCTATCACCCAGAAAGTAATGGATTGGTTGAAAATAGGAATAAAGAAATTGGTAAATTATTGAGATTACTTGGTGAAGAAAATAAAGACTGGGATGAGGTATTACCTTCAGCCTTGTGGGCCCTTAGAACTACAAAGAATTCTGTAACCAAACATTCTAGCTTCGAATTAGTTTATGGTCGTGAGGATCAACAGCCTTTCGACATTGCTGCTAGACCTACACAAGGAATGAATAAATCTTCAGATGAAATTCTTTTAGAAAAATTTATCTCACATTATAGGTGGACCATGGAAGCAGCTGAAAATGTAAAGAACGCAAGTAAATATTGGGCCAATCGAAGGGAAGAAAAAAATAGCATGAAAAATTCCAAAAACATAAGAATCGGTGATTTAGTTCTTGTTCGAAATTTTAGTCGTTCTAAATTAGAACCTTATTTTGTTGGTCCTTTAAAAGTAATAAAAAAACAATTTAATACCGTAACACTTGCGGACCCAAATACTATGATTCAAATGAATCGTAATGTTCATTTGAAAAATATAGTAAAGTATAACTCAGCTATAGATTAGCTTGAGTCTTAGTGGGGGCATCTTGGTAAAGAACGAACATATAATGGATTATTAATTAGAATTTCAACTTACTTTAGAATCCATTATATTATTCTTTACTTAATATTACTTTACTATATTTTCTATACTAAAATATTTTCTAAATATATTTTTTTTATTTTTATTAAAAGTTTCTAAAATATTATCAATAATTCTATATTTTTATTATTAATATCAATATCTATAATTTAACCTTAAATTTTATTATTTTATTAAAGTGTTTATTATCAATATTAATATTTTATTTTTATTTTCAAATATATTATTATATTATTATTATATTGTATCAATATTAAACTTGTATTCTTTTTAGTATTTTATTTTATTTTTAAATTGATTATTTAATATTTTTTTTTATTCCCCACAAATAAAATCAAATCTTAATTGATTAATAATAAATATTAAATATATTATAGTTTTTAAATTTATTTTATATAAAATATAAGAATATTATATTAACATTCTTGATTAAAATAACTTTATTTTTCTGTAAAATCTTTTTAAATTTTGTTTGTTTCTTTTCGTATATATTAAATAATTTAGTTTTAGTATATGAAAAATAATATAAAATTATATAAACAAAATTTATTAAAATAAAAATATTTATGAATTAATTAATTTAAATTAATATAAAATTGAAGTAATTAGTAATAGTAGATTATTTTTTTTAAATATGATAACAAAATGTAGAAAGGCTTTACATATTTATTTTTTTTCAAAAAGTATAAATAAGTGAAGTTTTTCAAGAATTAAAATGCAGACAGAAAAATATTAAAAATAAATAATTAAATAAAATTCTAATAAAACCCGAACCATAACAATAAAATAAAATAAATAATAAATATGCTTAATAACATTTCCAAAAATAGTTTGCTTACCATTATAGGATTTTGATATAGCATTCTATTGTATATAAAATTTTTGTGTCAATAAAAATAAAAAAAAAAAAACTTAATGACCGTCCAATCATTGTATTATATCAAACATTCAACTTACATTAATATTATATTAATATTATAATATATAATATATGAAAGTAGCATATAATAATAAATTTACTATAGTAAAGTTCTATTTAAAAGAAAATAAAAAAAAAAAAAAAAAAACTTTATTTTTTTTTAAATATTGATATATTTAAAATATTAATATATATATTTAAAAGATATAAATAATCTAATTGAAATTTTTATTAAATTTTAAAGTTATTATTTATTATTATTTCAATTATAACCAAATATTTCAATAATATAAAAAAATATTATGATATTGCTAACTGCATATACAAGTCTTTTATTTATCATTTATACTGCTACAAATAATAATAGAAGATATATTTATTATTGAATTATTTTTTTTTAAATGAAAAAAAAATAAATAATCTATTATGTATTATGTATTAATAATATATAATAAATTATTGATTATATATATTTTATCTTGATTTCAATTATTAAGATTAGTAATGGCAAATTAATGTATATATTATATGTTATATGTTAATAATTATTATTACTAATTAAAATTATAAAAATTAAAAAACTTTTATGGAATAATGGTCAATTAAAAATTTATATATGAAAAAAATTTTTTTTATATTAAAAAAATATTAAAAAAAAAAAAAAAAAACACCGAAACTGACATAAATAATAATATATTAATATAGAATATATATTTATTTATTAATATATTTATATATCTTTTTAAACTTTTATATATATATTTTTTAATATTAAATGTATAATAAAATTTGTTATATTAAACTTTTTAAAGTTTTAACTACTACTGATATTTTCAAAATATTCTTATAATAATGTGGATAAATTATAATATATTTAAAAAAAATTGTTTTTTTTAATTATTTAAAATACATGTTTACTAAAAAATTAAAAAAAAAAAAAAGCTTTGATTAATTATTTAAATATATTTACAAAAAAAATAAAAAAAAAAAAAAAAGAAGACTTTGAATAGTAAGGAAGTGTTGCATTTCAGAAAATGTGGCGTTTCAAATTTTTTAATAAACAAATACATAAGTAAAAAATTTAAATAAATAAATAAATAGTTTTAATAAACAAGGTCAAATTAAGGTTAAAGATTTTATTATTTTTATTATATATTTTAATAGTAAACTTTTATTTAAATATTTTATTTTAATAACCAAGATGATCATAGTTAATGTTCATTACATTATAATAATAATAATCTCGTAAAGAATTTATTTATTTTATTTATTTTATAATTATTATCTATAATTATTATATTTCAATATATAAAAATATTCATAAAATTAATGATATAGATATAAATGTTTATAATAATAATAATATTAGAATAATAATAATATAATAACGATTTAGAAATATTTAATGATAAAGATATATTCTTATATTTTTTTAAATTAAATTTTAAAAAATATTTAAATTTTTTGAACAATTATGAATTTTTAATAAGAATAATTTAACTATTAATTATAATTTTGTACAACAGAACTCTTCATGATATTTTTCATTTAATCATTACTCCGTCAGTTTTGTAATTTTTCAATTAAACATTAAAATATTGATTTCATAAGATCTTTCTAATACTTTTTTTTATATTCCTCTCTTTTTTCTTTCTAATCTTCTAAGCATTATAAAATAAAGATTTAGATTCTTCTTTTTTTAAAGTTTATATTCATTTATCAAAATAATTTTTTTTTTTTTGCAAATAAATTATTTATATAATTATTTAAAGATTCTGATGGATATTGTTATAATAATTCCAAATAATTAATTTATAATACTTTTTTTTTTCTTTTTATAATTATTATCAATAATTATAATATTTTAATGATGTCTTAATTGATGATTTTTAAATAAAACTTTTTGTTTAATTATAAACGTATAAATAAATTTAACTAATATATTTAATAATAAACTAATATTTTACTATATAAAAATATTTTTTTTTTATTTCTGATGTGTACCGCTCTAGGTTTCAGCCTCTCCTCCTCAGGAGTTGTGGGAATATTGAGGTAGTCACACACTATTTTCCCTACTGGACGACCTTACTAAGTGTTTCAGCATAAAATTAATGATATAGATATAAAAATTAT
This sequence comes from Neocallimastix lanati (nom. inval.), assembly GCA_016946835.1. Lineage (NCBI taxonomy): Eukaryota > Fungi > Neocallimastigomycota > Neocallimastigomycetes > Neocallimastigales > Neocallimastigaceae > Neocallimastix > Neocallimastix lanati (nom. inval.). Next base: position 885,806 of record JACVTC010000080.1, on the reverse strand, counting down.
TAATAAGAATATAAAAATATAAAAAATAATAATAATAAAATAATTATTTAAAAATATTTAATGATAAAGATCAAAAGCATGGTTGTTACTCCGTGGGCTGGCATACATAAAGCTCCTGGTTTGATCTCGCCCTATGACCATTTTCCAGGTTTTCCTCACAAGAGGTTTTTATGGAATATGATGGTTAGGGTACAGGTAAGTATTTCCCATTATATATATACTATTATTCTAAATATCCTAAGTAATATAGACAACATATTGTCCTAAATGTGGGACTGAGAGGATTACACAAGTACTGTCATTTAATATACTTATAATGTAATTAACATTTGGGTATATGATTTCATGTATCCATGTAGATATATTCTACTTGGTTATGTAGATATTCAACTAAATTGAAATCTTTCTGACGTTTATGCAATTACCAAGTGAGCTAGTGTGTATCTCCACGAGTTAAGTTATACTGGCCTCGCTTCAAAAGGTTATTAGGAACTGGAGAAGCACTCCAAGAAAAATGTACGAGAAAATTTTCAGTAATAATATACATGTAAGAGTGCCAATGTTGAATACTCAGTAAGGCTGTCCAGAGGGGACAATTCTGCCTATACGAAAGTGTTGTAACTACCTCATTATTCCCTGAAAGGGCGATACACACCAGAAATATAAAAAAAAAAAAAAAAAAAGATAAAGATCGATATTTTAATAGTTTTTTTAAATTAAAATTTTAAAAATTATTAATATTTTTTAAAAATTATGAATTTTTTATTAGTTTTTATTAGTTTTTTTTTTTTTTTTTTTTTTTTTTTTTTAATTATAAAAAAATTTAAGAAAATATTTATTTTTTAATAATTAAAAAAATAAAAATATTTTTTTTTTAATTATTTTATATTTATATTTAATTATTAGTTATTTAAAATTTAATAGATTATTATGAATAAATTGACATTATTATTCAATCTTTTAATTATGAAATGTTATAAAAATTATATTATTTTTTATATTTAATTAATATTTATTTCTATTATTTAAATTTAATTACATATTATGAATAAATTAATTTAATTATTATTCAATCTTTTTAGTTATAAAATGATAAAGTAAATATTTTATTTTTTAATATATGGCGTTAAATTACTTCAGTAGAAAAGCCACATTGTGAAATGTAATTTTTCTAAAAACATATTGTTTTGAGTAATAAAAGAAAAAAATAAATACAAATTTTTAAAAATATATTACGTAATGTATAACAAATTCCTTTTTTATAATATTAGTATATAAATTTATTTCCTTTGTAGTTCAATTCAGTTATGATATTAATATATGCTATATAAATAATAATAATAATTAATTAAAATAGAAATAAAAAGAATATTCTAATGATTTTTTTTTTTTTTTTGTTCTTTGTTTTAAAGTAAAAAATATAGATAATATATACGTAAAAATCTTATATTTAAAATATAAATATAATTAGTAATTATATATTTACATAAAAAAAAGTGAAAAATTAATGAATATGGAATAAAACTAAAAACTAATTATTACATAAATGTAATAATAAAAAATTTTTAATTATTATTTTTTATTTTTAATTGTTATTAATACTATTATTATTAATTATTATTATTATTGATTGTCATTGTTTATTTTTTTTTTTAAAAAAAAAAATAAAACAAAATCAATAAACAAATTTGTATAATAAACAATTTCATACATTAAATACGATGGCATTTTTAATAAAACTTTTTATAGTTTATGCAGAAAGATTTAAAGCTCAGCTCATTTATATTTGCATATGATTATATAAAAAATATCATAGTATTATGTAAAGTTAATATTAATTGCATGATTTCATTAATAATTAAAATATCAACTATTGTTCAGTATTATTTATAAAAAAGTTTTATTATATAGAAAAAATTTTATTTTATAATAAAAAAGTTTTATTATATAGAAAAAATTTTATTTTATAAAAAATAGGATAAATGATAAATTAATAATAGTTCTTATATAAAAATAATAGATATCTTATTAAATTTATTAAATGCCTTTTTTTGACCATAAATAAACAATATTTTTTTTTATAAAAATTAATAATAATATTATTATTTTCTATAATAAAAAAAATATTAATTTAATATTATTCAATTTACAGGGATTTATTATTTATTTATTTTATTATTTAATAATACTATAATACTATTTGATATTTAATGTTTTTTTTTTTTTTTGAAATAAATATATAAATAATAATAAATAATAAATAAGAAATAATAAATAATAAATAATTATAATAGTAATTATAATAATAATAAATAATAAATAATTATAATAGTAATTATAATAATAATAAATAATAAATAATTATAATAGTAATTATAATAATAATAAATAATAAATAATTATAATAGTAATTATAATAATAATAAATAATAAATAATTATAATAGTAATTATAATAATAATAAATAATAAATAATTATAATAGTAATTATAATAATAATAAATAATAAATAATTATAATAGTAATTATAATAATAATAAATAATAAATAATTATAATAGTAATTATAATAATAATAATAATATATATATTTTTATGTCAAAAGTATAAATAATATTTATATATTTTAGATTATTACATTTATCAAGATTGATAATAATTATATTAATGTTTATGAACTATTTGTTCATATATTTAATTAATTTGCTTATTTATTTTTATATATTTTTATATATTATTTATTTGTTTTATTATTTATATATTCATTGATATAATATTTTTTTATTTATGTTTTTTTCGTTCATTATATATTTACTGATGTACAAAGATAAATATAATAAATTGGTTTGGATGGATATATTTAATTTAAATATAGTATAAAATTACAACTTTCGATATTGCATAGGCTGTAAATTAAAAGAAATCTAAAGTTTAATTGATATTTAATTTACAAAATGAAACAAAAATTAATTTAAAGTTTTGTATTTAATAGATTTAAAATTCTTTTTATTTCTAAATCTTAAATGTGATTAATGTATGGTTTAACAAAAAATTTATGATAGTATTGTTAACTCATTATGAGTTTATTTTTTATTTTTTATTAAAGTTTATTTTGAAGATTAATAAATATATATTATTACTTTTTTTTTTTTTTTGGAAATTTAAAAAAAGTTATTAATGATAATTTAAAAGAATTATATTTAAAAGTTCATATTATTTTCATTGTTAATAATTTTTTTTATAAGATGTTTCTGTTATTTTTTTATAATTAAAATATCCAAAAATACGTAAAAAAAAAAAAAGCACCTTCTTATAATTAAGAAAAATTAATAATAATGAAGAAAGTATTAAAGTTTTTTATTACTATAAAAGGATAAATGATTAAATATAATAGTAACCCTTTGATTAAATTAAAAAAATAAAAAAAAAGAATAATAATAAATTAAATTAAAATTAAAATTAAAATTAAAAAAAAGTTCTATTCTATGTTTATTTTTTTTATATTGTAACATAAATAATAAATATAGGAAATAATTTTTATATTATTTATCATATAAATAATAGTATATGAAATATTAAAAAAAAAAGAAATAAAATAAAATAAAAAAATATTTAAAATTTCAATATATTTATTTAATTTTATTATTATTATAAATTAAATAAAGTTTCTCTAAGTCTAAAAAAAAAAAAAAAAATATATTTATTTATTAATATATTATAAATATTAATTGATTTTAAATATATTGTAATAGAATTAAAAATTGAACAAATAAAATATTAGTAAATATTTTAATATATTTTAATATATTATGAATGTATTATAATAAATTGCATCATATGAAAATTTGTGGGTCCATTGAGAAATTTAGTAAAAAAAAAAAAAAGAAATTAAAATTAATTTCTCATTATAGTTTTCTATAATCGATTAAAAAATAATGAGATTTTATGACAAAATATATTCGATATATATTACATACTATTCTATTTCTATATATTAATATATGTTAATTCTTCTATATGAATTAATTTATAATATAATATAATATAAAATAACATGTATTAACCTATTAAAAATCAATCAAAATATATATTAAAAAAAAGGAATACTATTGTTAATATACAAATTCTCATTGATTTATATAATATATTATAAATAAGGTGATTAAAAAATTAAATAATAAACCCTAAACGATATAAAATTTAATTATAATATTAAATATAAAATATTAAATATTATAATTAATAGTATTCATATTCTAATTAATAAATAGTATTATTTGATATTATTATTAATATAAATAATAATATTAATATTACTATTATTATTTAAATTAATAATAATATTATTAACGATTGAACCATCCGTTAAAACCTTATTCTATAATAATTAGTAATTTACATTTGAAAAGTATTAAAATGTAAACATACACACAAAGGAAAAAAAAATAAATAAAAATAAAAATAAAAATAAAAATAAAAAATTAATTTTTCTTAAACATTAATAATTATAATTAGTAATTAAAAAATTTTAAGAAATACTGTCTACACATAATATATATTAATATGTATTTTTAATTTATTTATCATATATTGCTGTATACTGTTATGAATTATTTATTTGGTATTTTTATAATATATATGCTATTTTAATATATTTCAATAGTCATTTTTATATATTCATTATTTATCTATTTATTTATTTATTTATATGGATTGTTTATTTATTTAGAAATGATTAACTATGCAATAAATATATATAATTAATGTAAAAAAGAATTTATTTATTTATTTAATTTATTTATTATGATAATTATAATTATGATTTAATATAATTCTTTATCCTTAAAAAAAAAAAGTTTTTCTTTTATTTTGATAATATTAAATAATCCAATATATATGAATTGAATTGACCAACAATTTAAATCAAAAAAAAAAAAAAAAAAAAAAAAAAAGAAAAAAGAAAAAATATATATATATGCATAATATTAAATATTATTTAAAAACAAAATTTAATATATATTTTAATTCTATTATTTTATATTTTAATTCTATTTCATATTATATATTTTTAATTTTACGTTCGTCTTTTAAAATTTTATTATTTTTTATGACTTTTATATATAATCAAAAATTAATTTATTATAAATATATAAGTATATAACTCTAAATTTTTTTTTTTTTTTTTTTTTTTTTTCACTTTTTTAAATATCTTTAACAGATATAACATAAAAAATAAAATAATTAATAATAAAAATAAAAGTGAAGTTGTTAATAATTGAATTATTAATAACTTTTTTTTTTATATAAAAATTAATAATTATAAAAAATTGTATAAAAAAAAATAAAAATTTAATATAAAAATATTTAAATTTTAGTTAATAGGATTTGTTTTTAATACATTCAATTATATATATAAAAAGGTAATTATCAAAAAAGTAATAATTTATAATAGTAAAAAAAAAAAAAAAAAGTAAAAGTATTATATAATTGTAAAAAAAAAAAAAAAAGATTTGAAATGATAATAACATTGTTAAATATGTAAATATTCGTTTTTTTTTAAAATTGTACATAAATAAAAACGTTTACCAATAAGAAACGTTTATTATGTAATTTTTTTTGTATTAAAAAAAAAAAAAAAAAAAAAAACTATAAGATATTATTTATTTTTTATTATATATTTTTTATGTTTTAATTTATACTTTTTATCATTAATTTTATTTGGTTTTAAAAATATTCACAAGAGTACACTCTCTATATATGTTTATCTTATATATATATTTGTTATATAAAAAAATTCATTTTTAGATATTCAACAATTATAATAATATTATTTTTTTTTTTAATTTTTTTAAAAAAAGAAAATATTTATTTTTAAAATTTATTTATTAATAGATTATATGAACTTGTATCTTTTATTATAAAAACTTATTATTTTTAAATATATATTCACATTCAATTTACTAATTTTTTTTATTTATTTTTTAAAATTTTACAGATAATAATATAATTTTGTAAATATCAAAGACGTAATAAAAATTAAATCCAAGTTTTATTAAATATTATTAACTGACATTAATATAATTTTAATAATAAATAGCATAAATAATAATAATAAAAAAAAAAATAAGGCAAAAATTTTATAAATAAAATTAATATTCAACAAAAACGGTGATAATTAAAATAAAATTAAATATAAAAGAAAAAAAAATTTTTTTTTAAAAAAAAAAATACATAAAATATATATATATAAAATAAAAATAAATTTTAAATAATAATAATAATAATAATAATAATAAAAGAAAAAAAAAAAAAAAAAAAAAAATGGAATACAAAGTTTTGAGTGGAAGATATGGTAATCTTACCAACGAACAAGAACAAACTTTAAGAAATTTAATTTTAAAAGTCAAAAAGGAAGGTTTATTCTGTGAAGAAAGACATGATATTCATTACTTTTTAAGATTTTTAAGAGCAAGAAATTTCGATTTAGAAAAAACATACATAATGTTTTCCAATTGTGAAAAATGGAGAAAGGACAACAATATTGATGAACTATATAAGACCTTTACTTTCCCTGAAATTGATAAAGTCGAAAAAATATACCCAAGATTTTATCATAATGTTGATCTACAAGGTCGTCCAATTTACATCGAACAATTCGGTAAATTCAGTATTAAGAAATTATTTGAATATACTTCAGAAGATAGACTTCTTAAGAATTTTATTCTTGATTATGAAATTGGATTACGTCAACGTTTCCCAAGTTGTTCAAATGCTAGTGGTCATCATGTTGAAACTGGTTTAACCATTATGGATTTAAAGGATGTTAGTCTTTATCAATTTTCAAAGTGTTTCAATTATCTTAAGAAAACTTCTAAAATTGCTTCAGATTACTATCCAGAATGTATGGGTAATTTATTTGTTATTAATGCACCAAAGGCTTTTACAATGTGTTGGAAATTAATTAAAGGTATTCTTGATCCAATTACTGCTGAAAAAATTCAAATTTTAGATAAGAAATATGAAAAGGTTTTATTGAAATATGCTTCTCCAGAAGCTCTTCCAGTAATGTATGGTGGTACTTGTAATTGTACTTGTGGTTGTTCTCACAGTAATATTGGACCATGGAATACTCCAGAATTAAACAGAAAAGAAGAATATGAAATTACTATTGATGAATTTTTAAAGAAATTCGAAAATCCTACTTCTGTAACTGAAACTGCTAGTGATGCTAGTAGTGATTTTACTTTATCTGAATTTAATAAGGTTGAAATTAAAAAGAGTCCATTAATCTCTGATCAATCTAACCCAAATGCCTTACCCTCACCACCACAAACTCCATCATCACCTATGTCTAATTCAGATATTACTCAATGCAATTAAATAACAATATCTTATTCCAATAATATAATAATAATAATAATATATATATATATATAAATTTTTTTTAAACTTTTAAAATAAAGCAATAAAATAAACAAATAAGTAAAATATTATATAGATGGCAAATATAATTATTATTTATTAGAAATTAATATAATAAATAAATAAACAAATAAAAAAAAATAAAAATAAAAATAAAAATAAGAATAAAAATAATATATATATATATAAGAGTGAATATTTATATTTATTAATTATTAATTATTAATAAATATATAATACAAAACAACAACAACAACAAAAAAAAAAAAAAAAAAAAAAAAAGAAAAAAAAAAAAAAAAAAGAAAAAAAAAAAAAGAAAAAAAGAAAAATATATTTATATATAAGCGTAAACTATTATTTTAATTTCAATATTTTTTTTTTTTTTTTTATTTTTTTTTTATTTTTTTTTTTTTTTATTAAAATATTAAGTATATAAATTTTTAAAGTATATAATTTTAATATTTATAATTATTTTTTTATCATTAATAATCAAACATTTAAAACCATTAATTTCATAATTAATAAATCCATTCATTGACTTTTTTTTTTATTTTTTATTTTATTTTTTTTTTTTTTTAATTTTTTTATTAGAAGAAAAGAGAAGCAAAAAAAAAAAAAAAACAATAAAATATAATATACACTAATCCATCATATAAAATTATTCTTTTATTATATCTTTTTTTTTTTTTTTTTTTTTTTTTTTTTTTTTTTTGTATTGTATTAGTTTAATTATTTGTTTATTTGAAATATTCTAGTAATAATAATAATAATAAAAAATTAAGTACTGATTCTGATAGTAGTAATGAAATATATAATATTAATAAAAATAACAACAGAAATAATATTGTTAATAATAGTAATAGTATTGATTGAAAATATAGGAATAATAGTGAAAATAATAGTATCATAACTAATAATGAAGATCGTGTTAACATTAGTAATTTTATGTGTAATGAGTGTGTTAATATATATGTGAGGTGGTACCGATTATATAACTTCCTTCTTGGTGGTGGAAGAGATACAGAAATTATTGATTTAAATTATAAAAAGGAATGGATTATTTTGTTTAAGAACCAAAATCATATCTGGTGATTATTCTAAAACGCCATTCTTGATGTGTGATCTAAAAATAAAAATTATAAATGATTTAAATGTTAATAATATAAATAGAAACACAAGAAATAATAATAAAAATTATAATAAAAATTTTTATAATAAAATTTATAATGATTATTATTGCCATATACACAGAATATATACAAGGTCACTCTATTGACCATTGTAAATATAATCTTTTAATTAAGAAAAATAATAAATCAGATGATAATAACAATGAAAACTCTAAAATTGTTTAATAATAAAAATAAAATTTATTTTAAAGGATATAACAAAAACAATTATAACTCTCGTAATATTATTGATAATAATAAAAATGATAATTATAATAAAAAGCAATAGCAATAATTCTTTTGAAAATAATGATCACAATGAAGATGGAATATAAAATGATTTCACAGGAAATGCTTCAGTCATTCGAAACTGTAATAGCACAACAATTAAGAATAATACTAATTCCACTCCATTGATTATTGACAGTGGTACTGACATCAATTTAACTAATAACGTAAATAATCTAAATAATTTAAATAAAGTAAATAATAAAAATAACATTTATCCAAATGGTGATTTAGATAAGGTTGAAGATGTAGGTACTTACAATGGTAAATTTAAAAATAACGATTTTGTACTATCAAATGTTTATTACTCATCAAATATTCAAAACAATTTAATATCTTGTCATTCCATTCTCAAAAATAGATGTATTATCATTATCGAAAATCGTAAATAATAAAGATCTTTTACAAATATCCAAAAATAATGATCTAATTGTAAATTTTATTGCGAATGATGAAAATTTATTTGTATTTGATACAGTTCCTACAAATAATATAGTTTCCAAAAAAAAAAAAAAAAAAAAAAGAAATTTTGTTTATAACATAGACACTAATTTATGGCATGCTCGTTTGGGTCATTATTATAATAATAATATTAAAAATTTTGTTATTGAACATTCCAAAAAATCAAAATGACAAAAAATTGCCTTCAATGATAAATCACTATATTATAAAAAAACCTTTTTATTCTTCTCCAAATAATGCCACTAAACCTATGAAATTAGTTCATTCCGATGTCATTGGTAAACAAGAAACATTTTTTAATGATTTTAATTATTATGTTACTTTCCTTTATGACTTTTAAAGAAAAGTTTGGGTTTATTTCATTAAACACAAATTTGATGTTCCCAATATTTTTATTAAACTTCATAAATTCATTTCAAATATTTCTTCATAACATTATTAATTTAAAAAATAATAATGATACTGAATATATCGACAAATCTCTTTATAAATTACTTAGGTGATAATGGTATAAAACTTCTTCTTCATTCCCTTCCTGGTAACAACCCTCTGCAAAATGGCTGTGTTGAACGGTTGATTCAAACTCTTAATCGTCGTATATCTACTTTACTTAACTCAGCAAACTTCCTCATAAATTTTGGGATTCTGCTATATTTTGTGCTGCTTATCTCTATAATTTAAACCCACACCATAGCATCAATAATTAAAATTCTAAATAAATTATTTTTCAATAAAATCTGTAGATATATCTCATCTTAAGCTTTTTTTTTTTTTTTTTTTTTATTTTTTTTTTTTTTTTTTAGATGTAAAGTCTTTTTCTATAATAATCATAAATCAAACAAATTCGATAATAATACTAAATCTAGTGTTTTTTTAGTCTATGCTTCTGACTCTCTAGGTTATAAGATATTAGACACTTCTACTAATTCTATTGTTACTTCAAGAGGTGGTTACTTTGTGGAGGATATGCCTTGGTATAATTAATAGTACTTTCTTTATTAATACTGAAACAAAAATATCAATAATTTAAGGAAGAAAAATGAATACCGTGTGAATCTGATTATAAATTTTTAAATTAAAGAAAACTTAAATTTCTAAAAAAAAAAAAAAAAAAAGATATCTAAGCAATAATTCATTTGAATTTAGATGAGGAAAATTTAACTTTCAGACAGAAAAAAAAAAAAAAAAAAAAAAAAAAAATTTAAAATTTAAAATTTAATAACAATAAAAGATTCGAAGTTTTAAATATTATATAACAAACATCCTAACCACTTAAACCCTCAAACAATAAATTCATCAAAAGGTGAAGAATGGAAAATTGAAATAAATGATGAACTATCAAATAGGTATAGCAATAATGTAATGGAAGTGGTGGATAAGATACCAAATGATGCAAATATAATTGGTACAAAATAGGTCTATGCTGAAAAGGATAATAAGAAGAAAAAAAGACAAGACTAGTGGCT
>JACVTC010000080.1:840000-870000 GCA_016946835.1 Neocallimastix lanati (nom. inval.) | reverse complement strand
ATAAATTTCATTTAAATATTATTTTTAATTCTAACTATTTAATAAATTAAATAAAAAATAATAATAATAAATAAATAAATAAATAAATTATATACATTACATGTTTTTTTTTTTTTTCTATACAGTCGTTATAAAAACAATAATAAAACAATAATAAACAGGTTTAAAATTAGACTGAAAAAGTTTTTTATGTATTATTATATATTTAAATTTCTTAAGTTAAAAATAATATATAACAAATATGTAAATTATTCAAAAATTAAATTTTTTTTATTCATTATATATATCTCCTTTATACATAATATAAGTATTATAAAGAATAATTATATTATAAAATTTAATTTATATATCTATTCTATATTTAAAAAAAAAAAATAGATTTTAAGAAAGGGGATATATATAAATTATATAAATAAATATAGAAAGAAAAGAGGTTAAATAAAATATATGTTATTTTTTTAAGCAGTTAAATATTTTATAATTAATTAATATTTATTATGATAATTAAATTAAAAAAATATATATATTAAATTTAATATATATATATATTTTTTTAAATATTTTGGTTAATTACATATTATTAATTAAATAAAAAAAAATGTAATTGTAAAATATATTACAGAAAGATAATAATATTAATAATAAAATTGTATTATGTATTATAATTTATAAATTTAATCTTTTTAATATAGAAATATTTTACACATGACTGGATAGATTAAAAACAAAAGATTATCATACATTTGTTATTAAAAAAAAAAAAGAAATAATATTAATAAAAAATATTTCATCTTTTGCCAATAATTTTTACTCTTATTTTATATTATATTTATTATAATTATAAATAAATAATTACAACTGTTAATATATAATCATAATTTTAATTAATAACAATCATAATAATAATAATAATAATAATAATAATAATAATAATAATAATAATAATAATAATAATAATAATAATAATAATAATAATAATAAATAATAATAAATAATAATTATAATAATAATAATAAATAATAATAATAAATAATAATTATAAATTAATAATTATATTAATATTAATAAAAATATATTAACATAAATTCCTATTATTATTATACCTTAGTAAATGAAAAAAAATTTAATAATTTTAAAATACTATTATCAATTATCTTCATAGTATATTAATCTTTTTTATCTACACCTTCCATATAAATATTAACAATATTATTATCTTAATATTTTTTTAGAAAATTTTCATTATATATATTTATACTTTTTTTTTTTTTTTTTTTAAAATGATACTCATCAATGAATAATTATCATTTAAAACATCACATTTACTGATAAACTTGTAAAAAAACAATCTATTAATACTATTTTAATAATAATAATAATAATAATAATAATAATAATAATACCTACATTACATACAAATGAATTATACATTTATATATCATGTAACACATACAAAAAGGAAAAATATATTTTAATATAAAAATTATTAATTATCTACAGAACATTTTATACACCTTTTGTAATTATTAATATTTTTAAATTTTGAAGATATTAAAAAAATTTTTTTTTTTTTCATATTGTAACTGATAAAATTCTTATCATTTTTTTTTTTTTTTTTTTGGCTTGTTTATTTGTTATCTATTTTATTTTCTTTTTTTTATCTAATAATTTTGTGCTTCATTTTTTTATTATTTTTAATTTTAAATTTTTTTAAATATAAATATAATATAATTTTACTGTATGAATTTTATTGATTATCTATGTTCATTATTTATATAAACAGTTATATATATGATATTCCCATAATTTATATTAAAATATAAATAAGCTAATAATTTTTAAAAAAGAAATATTAAATGATTTTAATTTTAATTTTATTATATTTTATTATTTTTATTTTTATTTTATTTTTATTTTTATTTTATTTTATTTTATTTCTTTTATTTTATTTATTTTATTTTAAAATATATATATATTTAATTCCAAAGGGAGGTTATACCGTTAGCAGGTACTTTTGCAGAAATTAAACCATTATTATTTTGATTTTTAGATTTTTTATTAGTAGAAGAATTAATGATAGGTGCTGGAGCTGGTGATTTTGATTTGGTGTTTACCGTATTACTTGATTTCGGTTTTGGCGGGGCAACATATTTATAACCTATATTTTGTTTTTTCTGTTCTAATCGATATAATCTTAATCTTTCTTCTTGTAATTCTCTTTCACGTTGTTTTTCTAATTTTCTCTTTTCTGCCTTCTTTTTATTTTCTTTTTGTTTCTTTGTTAATGGTTCTTCTTTTGGCTTTCTTATAGTACTTTTCACAACAACAGGGGTTGGATGTGAGGCAGATTTAATAACCAAAATATCTATACACAAAATTATTTAATAAAATAAAATAAAAATTATAAATAAATTATATATATAATGATTAGTAACTAATATTTAATGATATATATAATAATTAAAATATAATATATTTATAAATTTTAAATTAAATAATTAAAAGTATATAAAACGAAAATAATATTAATTTTATCAAAAATAATAAAATGAAATTTTAACAAAAATTGAGATTTCAAATTATATAAACAAATTTCGAATTTTATATTCATATATAATTTATTGTCTTGAATTTATTTTTACTAATAAAATATTTAAACAATTAATTTTTTTATAGTACAATAAAAAGGAAAAAAAAATAAAATAAAATAAAATAAAATAAAATAAAATAAAATAAAATAAATAAATAAATAAATAAATAAATAAATAAATAAATAAATAAATAAATAAATAAATAAATAAATAAATAAATAAATAAATAAATAAATAAATAAATAAAATAAAACATACTTGCTTTCTTTGGGACAACGTTTTTCCATCCATCGATTTCTGGTGGTAATTCAATATTTTCTATTTCTTCCTTTTTTTCAACTACTCTTACAACTTTAACTTCTCTATCTGAAATTTCTTCATCATCGGAACTAATATATTTTTGATTTTCTTGAACCACATGCTTTTTATATTTTTTTCTATTGGTAATTGGTAATGAAACATTTTGAATAACTATTGGTTTATCTGAAGATTTTTTAACTTCATTTTCGCTATAATCATCATCTACATTACTATTGGAATTGTTATTACTATTATTCTCTAAATTGCCATCATCATAGTGAGTAATTTTAAATTCACTTTCTTTATTTATTTGCTTTTCTTTTCTTTTTCGAGATTTTTCTTTGGTTGCTGCTTTCTTATCTTCATTTATTTTTTCTAAACTTGGCCACTCGTTTTCATCAAGTTCATTTGTCTTTCCCTTCGGTGGAGTATTCTTTTTTTGAATTTTTTGATTTAATTTAGCTTGAACTTGTGCTTGAGTTTTGGCTTTTGATTTCTTATTCTTCTTTTTTTTTGATTTTGAATTGGAAGTATGGACTTCTCTTTTGGAAGTTTCATTTTCTTTTGGTGGGTCTGGTAATTTCTTTAATATAAGATAAAAGATAAAACCCATTAATAATAAACCATAAAACCAATGCATTTTTGTTATTTATTTATTATTATTTTTTTAATTAATTTTATTTCTTTATCTCTTTCTTTATTAGTAAAAATAAAAAATAATAATATTTTTTTTTTTCTAAAATTTATTTATTATTTTTAATTTTTTATAAATCTTTTTAATTTTTATCTTTTAATTTTTTAATTTTAATTTTAATTTTATTTTTATTTTTTTTTTTTATTACCTTTATTAATTATATTTTTTTATGAAAAAATATAAATAAAAAATAAAATAAAAAGAATAAATAAAAGTTTTATATATATATATTATATAACAATAAAATAAAAAACTAAAATAAATAAATAAAATTAAGAAAAAGAAAAATAAGAATATCATTTATTCTTACCAATATTTTTTAACCAAACAATAATTAAAATATATATATTATTCAATTATAAATGATTAAATTAATATATAATTAATAAAAACCAAATATAATAAATATTAACTAAAAATTTAATATATTTAAGATTAAATGATTTTGTGATTTTTTTTTTTTTTTTATATTTATTAAAATTTGAAATCTTTAAACTTTTTTTTTTCCTAAATGATTCTGTATTTTTTTATATATAATTATAAAATTTAAATTAAATTTATATATAAATACTTGAAAAAAATATAAAATAAATTAAAATAAATAAACCATACACCAAAAGAGAAGATAATATTTTATTTTATTTTTTTTTTAAATAATATTTAATTTAGAATCATCAATTATAAAATTTAAAACTTATTCTTATTTTTAATTATAAAAATTTCTTTTTTAATAATGCTTTTATTATTATTATTATCATTATTATATGAATTATTTATAAATTAATCGTATTGTATTCTTTTATATACACTTTATTAAAAATTAAGAAATTACAATTAATAATATAAATAATTAATAAAAAGTCATATATATTAATATATATTAATAAACATTTTCTTTTTTATTATATATATATATATATATATATTTTTTTTTTTATTTTTTTGGAATTTTTTAAATAAAGAAGAATAAATAAATATAATGATAATTAATATTTAAATTAAATAAAATTTGATATAATGTATTAATATTTTAATATAATATATATTAAATATTATAAGATAATCATTTCCTAAGATATTTAATAATTTATTATATTATTATTTTTATTTGGTTGTTTGTTTTGTCTGTTTTTGTATCTACAAATAATTATAGAAAATATTTTATATTAAATACTATTATAAACATATTATCGTCAGTTTTATTACTATTATGATACTATTATGATTATTATTGTTAATGCTAGTAATATTAATTATTTTAATATATATATATATATATATATATATTTTTTTTTTTTTTTTTTTTTTTTTTTGAACATTTATTATAAATAATTGTATAAAGTTTATGTCGTTACTTTTATTTAATATAATAAAATTAAAGTAAAAAATTATATATATGATACTAACATTATTAAATATATATATAAAGTAAAGTTAAAGAATAATAAATGCTGATGATAATACTTTATGTTGATAATTATATTAATAATAATAAAATATTTAGTTAAAAAATGGTAAATGTTTCTGATGAATATTATAATTATTACTTTTGTTACTATTATTATTATTATTATTATTATTATTATTATTATTATTATTATTTTGATATTTAATGATAAAATATTATATATATTTATATTTTACATTTTTTTTTTAATTACTATTATTATTAATGTTTGTATTATATTATTATTATTATTATTTTCTTATTACAATTGTTATTATTATTACTATTATTATTTATTAAATTATTTGATTGTGTTTTTGTTTCATTTCGTTCGTTCGTTCGTTCGTTCTTTTTTTTTTTTTTTTTTTTTTTTTTTTTTTTTTTTTTTTTTAATTATTATTATTATTATTATTATTATTATTATTCATTCATTCATTCATTCATTTTCTTTAACTAGTATAATTATTGATATTTTAAAAAATTGCCCCAATTTTTTCACTTTTCTCACTCATACTTTTATTTTATTTAATTAACTAACTTTTAAAAAAAAAATTATATATATATACAAATATTTAATTAATTAATTAAATAAAATATATTAATTATTATTATTACATATTTTTTTCCTCTACATAATCCAATATGCTACAGCAATTATAATATATGCTGATAATAGCATTACACCTTCTAGCCAATTACTTTTACCATCATTAATAATTTGGTTAACAATTAAAACAGATATAAAAATACTAAGAGATTCAAATACTGTAAATACTAATGAAAGATTAACATTAATAATCCAACCCACAATAACTAATAATGGAATAACCATTAATGCTACTTGCATAGATGAACCAAGAGCAACGCCAATAGCTAAATCCATTTTATTCTTTAAAGCTACAGTTACTGCTGTAACATGTTCGGCAGCATTACCAACAATTGGTAAAAGAATTAAGCCAACAAATGATGGGGAAAGATTCCAATCCTCTGAAATGCCTTCAATTGAATCAACCAAATAATCTGCACAAATAGATATAAGTATAGTAACAAT
Source organism: Neocallimastix lanati (nom. inval.) (assembly GCA_016946835.1). NCBI lineage: Eukaryota > Fungi > Neocallimastigomycota > Neocallimastigomycetes > Neocallimastigales > Neocallimastigaceae > Neocallimastix > Neocallimastix lanati (nom. inval.). Next base: position 863,917 of record JACVTC010000080.1, on the reverse strand, counting down.
TATTAATAAAATTAAAGAGAATGATAACGAAATTGTTGATTCTTCAGGTTCTTCTTGCTCTTGTTCCCCTTCTTCCATTCCTCTATGAATACTTAAACTTTCATATTCCATACTATTTGTATGAGCAAATATTTGATTGTTATTATTTGTTTTGAAAAATCTTGCATGAGTTTTTAATTGAAAAAGTAAATATAATCCATAAACAATAAGCATTACTACTGCAGTACATCTTGAAAATTTAATTTCTCTTTCTTCAACATCTGATTTACTGTTTAAAACGAAACGAAATGAAATGAAATGAAATGAAAAAAAAAAAAAAAAATATATATATATATATATATATATAAATATTAAAGCAATAATTAATTAATATATTAATAAAATAATATATATAGGTATTAACATAAATCTTTTAATTTACTATTCAAATAAAATTATATATATATTTATTGTATAATTAAAATAAATTATAATTAATAATAGTATATATATATATATATTAATTTAATAAGAATTACTTTTCATCTTCATAATTAAATGCAACCGGTAAAATAACCATAAAAATAGTCATTACTAATAATGATGCGGATGTATCACTTGAAGTTGTGTTAAATTTCTTAAAATGTATTATAATATAATTTTTAATTATATTTATTATTTATTATAATCTAATGATATTATAAAATAAAAAACAATTTATTTATTTACTTGAAATTTATATTTTAAACCACCAAAAAAGAGACAAAGGCCAAGTACTAATAAAAGGTTTGATAAAAGTGAACCTATCATTGATCTTAATTATTTTATAATAGGATAATTTTATTATTAAGTAATTAAAAGAAAAAAATAAAATAATAACAATAGATAATTTTATAAATTTTATTATAATTAAATTACGCTTTAACAACATCAATAAGTCCACCTCTTAAGGCCATAATACCAATAATCTTTTATTTTTAAACGAAATAAAAAATAAAAATAAAAATAAAAATAAAAATAAAAATAAAAATAAAAATAAAAATAAAAATAAAAATAAAAATAAAAATAAAAATAAAAATAAAAATAAAAATAAAAATAAAAATAAAAATAAAAATAAAAATAAAAATAAAAATAAAAATAAAAATAAAAATAAAAATAAAAATAAAAATAAAAATAAAAATAAAAATAAAAATAAAAATAAAAATAAAAATAAAAATAAAAATAAAAATAAAAATAAAAATAAAAATAAAAAGATAATTAATAAAAATATATATTTTTTTAATTAATCAATATATAATAGTATTATTAAAATATTCATATATTAATATATACCAATTCCACAGCATTACCGAATGTAGCATTTAATAATCCACCAAGAGTTTCTGATGTTCTAAGACTTAATTCTTCAGTTGAGAAACTATTTTAAAAATATATAAAGGTTAAAAAATTTGTATAAAAATTTTAAATAATTTTAATATACCTAATTTCATATAGTTAAAATTTACCCAAGAAGTTTAGCTAAAGCTAAATATATTTAATATTTAAAATGAAATTGAAAATGTTAAAATTATAAGTTATTTTATTTTAATATATCAATACTAATATATTGAATTTCTTAATTTTTTAAATTCATATGTATTTTATTTTATTTATATGAAAGCATAATATTTCCACATACGTATAATAGCAATAAAATTACAAAGAAAAATAGATGTATCATTCATATTTAACATTGCACTAAGAATACCAAAAGGAATGAATATAAGAAGTACATTAAGACTTGAACATTTCAAGGTATTCTTCATAGATACTTTAAAACTAATTTTATTTCTTTGATCAGGAATTATATTTTGGTTTTGATAAAGATCTGGATTATCGGTGGCATTGTGATTATTCATTTGATGTAGGTCATTTGTTAAAAGTGGTTGATATTCGTTTGGCATAATGACTTAATTTATACATAAAAGAATAAATTTTTAGTATTTATAATAATTTTAATTTAGTAAATCTTTATAATAATATAATATTTTGATTACATTTTATTTTATTTTTTTTTATTTTATTTTATTTTTTTATATTTTATTTTATTTTATTTTTTTTTTTAATATTTATTTTAATTTTTAATTTATATTTTTTTTATTTATTGTTATTTTTTTTCTTTTCTTTTTTTCTTATTTTTTTTTTATTTATTATTATTTCCTTTCTTCTCTTTTATATTTATTTATTTATTAATTTTGTTTTTCTTTTTATTTATTGTTTTTTTTTCCAATGAGTAAAATCTTCCTGCTGTCCCGAACTTTTTTTTACTCAATATGTATAATATTATTCCAGCTATTTCAAACTTTTTTTTTTTATAAGTATTATCTTATTCCTGCAATTCCAAATTTTTTTTTTCTCAATGTGAAAATAAAGAGAATTAAAATATATATATATTTTTATAAATTATATAAATAAATTAATTAACTTTAATTTAGATTTAATAAAAAAGTAAAAAAAAAAAAAAAAAAAAAAAAATAAAATAAAATAAAAAAATTTATATATATATATATCATTCCATATTTTAATTTACTAAAAATTCTTTTTTAATATATTAGTTTGTATTAAACTTTAAATATTATAAAAATTTCTTCTTTAATGTAATTTTTTTTTTTACTTCGCATTTAAATTTAAATTAATTTTGTTAATAATTGTTGTTATTTTTTAATTTATATTTAATTTATTATTTTAAGATAAATATAATTAAATACTATTATTTATTTATTTACACATTTATTTATTTATTATAATATATTTTTAAATCTTGAATATTTAAAAATTATATTTTTTGTTTTAGATAGTAAATAATTGATAATTTATTGATTATTAATTTTTTATATAGACTTTTTATTATAAATTATAACATTATGTTATAATTCATATTAAATAAGAATAATTATTCATATTTAATATGTATACAATTATTTACTAAATTATACATACTCTTAATAGAAAAAAATATGAGTAAAAAGAAGAAATACTTTAATTTATGCCTTATTTCTCAGTGACTTTTTTTTTTTTAAAAAAAAAAAAAAATAGTAATAATAATTAAATAATATGATGATAAATTAGTGTATTGTTATAAACATAATCCAATATTTGTAGAAAATTATCTAATAATATTTTTATTATAAGCTATTAAATATTCAATGGTCTTATTCTCCAACTTTTTGATAGTTTCTATAATATACATTATAAATAATACGTTAATCTTAAATGATACTGAATATTATAATATGATTTATTATATATAAAATACAAACATTATCTTTATAGAATTTAATTTTTTTAAGAATGTTGGTAAAACACATAACTCATTGTAAAGGAAATTACTGAATTAATAAAAACATAAATTTAAATTTAAATATTATTAAATAAAATATAGTTGTACTATTTTTTATATTTTATATATATATATTTTAAAAACATACATTTCTTTTAAGTTGATTAGTTTTATATATTCTGGTGGTATTTCTTTAATTGAATTTGTAGATATATTTCTAAAAATATTATATATATTAATAATTATTATTTTCTGTTAATTATTATTAATATTTATTTATTTATTATTTTTATTAATAACAATTATTTATATTATAATTATATATTTTTATATTTAAATATACATACAAATATTTTAAATATTTTAGGTTACCAATTGATTTAGGTAAAATTTTAATTTCGTTATCATTTGCTAGTCTATTATAAAATTATATTATTAAAGGTTAAAAACATTAATAATATATACAAAATAGCTCTTGTTTCATATATACATTAATTTATATAATTACAAATTTTCAAGGTATTTTATATCACCAATTTTATCAGATATATTAGATATTCTATTTTTACTTATATTTCTAATTTATATATAAATGAATAAAAATCATTGTTGATAAATAGTATTAAATAAAAAAATATATATAGTTTGATTAATTATAAATACATGATTGTAATATTTAAAAATTAAGATAATTACAATGTTTTTAGATTTGGCCATTTACAAACATTTAGATTTAAAAGTTGATTGGAAGATAAATCACTTTATTTTTAATATTTTATATTATTATTATTATTATTATTATTATTATTATTATTATTATTATTATTATTATTATTATTATTATTATTATTATTTAATATTTTTAATTTATTTATTGTTAAAAAAAATATAATGAATTTATTTAATGGAATATTGTAATATTATATAAAGAATTAAAAAATTACATATATTCCAAGTTTGGCAACTCAAAAATTTCATCAGGTAATGTTGTTAAACAATTATATGAAATATCCCTAAAAAGATAATAATATTAATAAAAATATTTAGGAGTTTTTTTTGTTTTGTTTTGTTTTGTTTGTTTGTTTAAATTTATATATATATATGTTAAAGTAAAAAATGTACAAGAATTTTAAACTTGTTAATTTATTAATATTGGAAGAAATAGATGTTATATTGTTAACTTGAATACTCCTATAAATTTATAAATTATTATTAAATTAATATTTTACAAGTTTTAATTATTTAATTATATATGAAAATTACAAATCTTTTAATTTGGTGAGACAAAATATTGGTTCTGGAATAGTTTTAAAGTAATTATATGAAATATATCTAAAAAATAGTAATATATATATATATATATATATATATATATTTTTTTTTTTTTGAAATTTAATTACATTAATGTAATTATTAATTTTTTAATAAAATAAAATTTTTCTTATAATAAAATTCATATACAGTTTTGTTAAGTTGGTAAATTTATCCATTTCACTAAACATAGTTGTTAAATTATTATTCGAAAAAGATCTAATAAGTAATATTTGTTATGAGTATTAAATGTTAATATTCGATCTTAACATATAAAATATTTTTATATTAAAATATTATATTGTAACTTACAGATATCTAACATAATAGTATTTATTCTTTTTTAATTTTAATTCTTTAATATTATTAGTATGTAAATCTCTAATAATATATTTATATCCAATGATATATATAAAATTTAATATTTATAATATAATTTTATATATATATATTTAATATATTAGAATTTTTTAATGAAAATTTACAAGTTTTGAAGGTTTTCCATATTACTAAGAAATTCTGGCACTTCAGTAATTTCATTAGAATATACAATTCTACTCATAAATTATGTATGAAAATTAAAATAAAATTCTATAAGTATTTATCATTTTTAAATTGTAATTTTTTTATAGAAAATGAATTAAATATATTTTTTATATTCATACAAATCTTCAAGCTTTTTTAAATATATAATTTCTTCAGGAATCTTTGTAATACTATTACATGAAAAATTTCTTTATATATATATTTATGTAATTAATATTTAATTATTATCATATAAATATATATATGTTATATATGTAATATGTAATATACAGTTGAATAATAAATTTTAACTATAATTTGTTATCAATTTATATTTAATTATATATATATATATATATATATATATCATTTACATCATTTTTAAATTAGTCATGGATTTGATTTCAGCTGGAATTGATTTTAATTTATTATTATGAGTATTTCTATTAAAATTTAATACCCAATATATATAAATATTATATATAAAAATAAAAAAATTATTATTTATATGATCTAAAAATACTATAATATATTTTTATTTTACAAATTATTTACATACAATTCTTGCAATTGAACTAATTTAAATACACATGAAGGAATATGTGAAAATTTATTATATTGAATATGTCTAATATTATATATATATACATTTAATCATTATATTTATTTAACATGAAATATATATGTATATATAAAAAATGACATATTAATTTAATACAATTTTTCAAGTTTTTTTAATGATGAAAGTTCTTCTGGTAAGGATTTTAAATTATTGTTGGAAAGTTTTCTAATCAATTATTTAAATATGATAATTTTATTTATTAATAATACTTTAAACATTAATATATGTATATATTTTAATTACAAGCCTTACAATTTTTTTAAGTTGTTTAATTTACTGATTTTTCCAGGTAATTTCTCTAAATGATTTCCACTAAAATTTCTTTATATATAAAAATATATATATACAATAAAATGAAAATTTAATTTGAATTTAATTTTTTATTTATTTATTTATTTTAAAATTTAATTAATTTATTAATAAAACCAACAATTTTTCTAAAGTTGATAATTTAAATATTGTAATAGGAAATTCTTTAAATGAATTTTGTGAAATATTCCTATAATATTCGTTATATATATCATATATAATGAATATTAATAAAAAAAAAACATATAATTAAAAATTGATTTTTATAATTTATAATATATTACAAAATTTTTAATGATTTTAATCCTGTTATTTCTGAAACAATTGAAGTTAGTCCACAATCTTTTGCAATCCTTAATATATAATAAAATAAAGTAAAATTAATATATAAATATATAAATATATATATATTAGAATTAATATTGTTGTATATGGATTATAATTATTAATATTGTACAATCTTTCAAGAAGAGTAAGTTGACCTATAGCTTTAGGAAAACGTTGAATGTTGTTATAAGATATATCCCTATATATATTATTTATAATATATATAATAAGTTTTATTAAAGTAAGAATTATTATATTTTTCATATATAATATAATTATGATATAATAATACTATTATGAATTTTATATTTAATTACAGTTCTTTTAAATTTTTCAAATAACAAATTGGATTAATGACATTTGAATATTGATCAGAAATTTGATTCTGATTTTGATTCTGATTTTGATTTTGATTTTCACTTTGGTTTTGACTTGAACGTGTATGTATTAGTTGATTAATAAAATTTCTTAATGCAGCAGAATTTCTTCTTGTAAAGGAAGGTCTACGACTGTTAGATTCTTGTGTATATGAATTATTATTAACATTTTCATTGATAGCAGTTTCATTATTTACTACTTCAATATTTACTACTTCATTATTTATTCCTTCATTATTTATTCCTTCATTATTTATTCCTTCATTATTTACTACTTCATTATTTATTCCTTCATTATTTATTCCTTCATTATTTATTCCTTCATTATTTACTACTTCATTATTTACTACTTCATTATTTATTCCTTCATTATTTACTACTTCATTATTTATTCCTTCATTATTTATTCCTTCATTATTTACTACTTCATTATTTATTCCTTCATTATTTATTCCTTCATTATTTATTCCTTCATTATTTATTCCTTCATTATTTATTCCTTCATTATTTATTCCTTCATTATTCAATACTTCATTATTATTATTATTAGTACATTTATTATTTTCTAAGCTGTTATTATCTTTATGTGCATTTTCAATATTAACATTATTATTTATTACTTCATAATTATTATTTCCATTATTACTATTGTTATCTTCAATATTTTCTTCTTCTATACCTTCATCGCTGTCATTTTCATTTTCTTCTAGAACTGGAATTGCACTGAAATTACTAAAATCATGATAGAATGAATTAGGATCTTCTAAGAGGTTGTATTGACTCGAATTTGTACTATTATCCACATCGTTATAATTATGCGATAAAATTTCTATGTCCTGAGAATTGGTATTTGATACTTCATCTGTATTATTATTATTATTATTATTATTATTATTATTATTATTATTATTATTATTATTATTATTATTATTATTATTATTATTATTATTATTATTATTATTATTATTATTATTATTATTATTATTATTATTATTATTATTATTATTATTATTATTATTATTATTATTATTATTATTATTATTATTATTATTATTATTATTATTATTATTATTATTATTATTATTATTATTATTATTATTATTATTATTATTATTATTATTATTATTATTATTATTATTATTATTATTATTATTATTATTATTATTATTATTATTATTATTATTATTATTATTATTATTATTATTATTATTATTATTATTATTATTATTATTATTATTATTATTATTATTATTATTATTATTATTATTATTATTATTATTATTATTATTATTATTTAATTCCATATTACTTCTATAAGGTTCATCCGTTTCACGTAATTCAATTTGGGACAAACTTAATTGTTCACCTATATTTTGCATTATATTTATAGGATCCATTTTATTATTTGGATTATTATCAGTAGGAGTGCTATGATGTTCATTTGAACTACTTGGTAAACCATTTAACTGTTCATTTGAAATTTGATTAATTATACTTTGATTATTGTAATTTAAAGGATTATTTTGGTTATTTTCATTTTCATTACATGAATTTATACCACTACTACTAGCACTACTATAATTACTTCCACTTAGAGCATCATCAACATTATTATTATCATTATTACCTTCTAAAACATTTTCATTATCTACACTAGTATTTCTATTTATTTCATAAAAATACTCATTAACACCATTATTCAGTATATTATTGTTGTTAATATTATTGATATGGTAATCATCGCCATTAACGAATTCATGATTTCCGTTATTTTCATCTATATTTTGCTCTCTTTCATCATTTGAATTGTGAAAAACTAATACCTGATTATCATCAAATTGTCTATTATTATGATGTTCTCTATGATGACCTCGATGCCTATTAGAACTATGATGACGATGTCTGGCATTATTCCGTCTATTTGAATCTTGATGATGATGATCTTCATAACCAACACCAACTGCAATGAATTCCCCCAATAAATTTCTTTTATATGATATATTTTTAAAATTATTGTTCCTTATATTTCTTTATAAATAATGGATCATATAATAAAGCAAATAAAATATGTATAAATATATATATTATATATAATAATATTAGAAAGAAATACAATAATTTTAATTATATTTTTTTTTAAAAAAAAATTATAATAATAATAATAATAAATTAATATAAATATATTATGAATACTGAAATAATAACAATTTTTCAAGTCCTTGTATCATTGATATTTTTGATGGAATTTTTCCAATTTTATTATTAGAAATGTTTCTATCAAATTATTAAATATATCAATGAATATGAAAATTATTAAATAAAAGTTTATATATATATATATATATTAAATATTAAATATTATTAATATACATACAATTCTTTCAAATTTTTTAAAAGAGTAATTTCTGATGGAAAATGTGAATAACCATTTCCTGACAAATTTCTTTTATTATTATAATTATAATTATAATTATAATTATTATTAATATTATTATTATTATTATTATTATTATGATATTCAATTATTTAATACATCATAAATTAAATTATTAATTCAATTTTATAAATATACAGATAACAAAATAATAATTTAAATAATGAATATATATATAGAGAAATTAGTATTATATTTTATATTAATATTTAATAATAAAATTTTTACAATGTATGTAGACTATTAAATTTAACAATTTCTTCCGATATAGGTATTTTCTTTGTTATTTTTATTTCTTTAATTTGATTAATAAATTTTACTTCAAAATAATCAATAAAATTCCATATATAATCATTAACAAGCAATTTCTCGATTTTTAAATCGTAAGTATATTTATTTAGTAAAATATATCGAATACATGGATTTTGTCTATAAAAAAATGTAAATGAATGATTCAAATTATTTTTTGTAGTTTTATCTGCATAAAAGTAAATTTTGTCTAATATTATTTTATTGAACCCATTTTTAAGAATTGGCTCACTTTGATCTTGAATATATTTGGATACATCATATCCAGCAACCTTTGATTGATTTTCACTCTTTATTGCATTATTTTTATTTCCTTTTATTAATTTAAATTTAATTATTCCCATGATTATTACAACTATATATTAATATAGAATAAAGAAGAAAAAAACAGATAATAATGGTAATATTTCTGGTCCATATAAATATATTATATTAAATAATCTCATATAATTTTTATTATTGTATTTTTATAAAAATTTAATTTTTATTTTTTATTTTTGTTGTTTTTTTTTGCCTTTGCTTTTGCTTTTGCTTTTTATTTTTTATTTCTTGTTTCGATTTATTATTATTATTATTATTATTATTATTATTATTATTATTATTATTATTATTATTATTATTATTATTATTATTATTATTATTATTATTATTATTATTATTATTATTATTATTATATTTTATTTTTTATTATTTATTATGTGTCATATATTTATACTATATAAACTTTTTATAAAATTTAATCATGTTTTTTTTTTTTTCCTTACTAAAAAAAATAGTTTTTTTATTTATAATCTTTATTTAAATTAGGTAATTATAAACTTATATATTTGCTATTACCAATACTAATAATACTGTTTAAAAAATACAAATCATTTTATATTTTCATATATATATTTATATTTAAGCAATCTTATTGTATTATTAATTTAAATAGAATATAATAAATGTAAAATAATTTATACTTTTAAATATTTTAAACTTTGATTGCTATATTATATTAATGTAATTAAAAATAGATATAGCATATTCTTTTTTAATAGGTTTTAAATTTGAAATGATATACATGAATTTTTTTTTTTTTTTAATATAATATAAATAAATTGAAATTATTTATTATTATTATTATTATTATTATTATTATTATTATTATTATTATTATTATTATTATTATTATTATTATTATTATTATTATTATTATTATTATTATTATTATTATTATTATTATTATTATTATTATTATTATTATTATTATTATTATTATTATTATTATTATTTAATTTTTGATTATATTAATTAAAATGGATTTAATATTTTATTTGTCCTTCTAAATATTTTTGAATTAATATTAATATAAAATAAAGATTATTTCAAAATTTTTAAATAACTATTATAGCTTATGGATAAATGTATATAGTTTTAACATACAAATAAATAACAATTAAAGTATTTTATACTTTTATCGTGTTTTTTTTTTTTTTTTTTTTTTTTTTTTTTTTTTTTTAATTCATTTTTATTTTAATAAATTTTAATATTAAACTTTATTATTAAATATTTTTTCTTATTATCTTATCAATTATTCTTTCAAATTAATCCATTAAAAGAAACAAAACCATTTCTAAATGCTAAAGGACTTTATAATAAAGATAATTCTATTTCTTTACAATGTTTCTCTATATAACCATTATTAAAAATGAATAAAAATGATTTAAAAATTAATATTATAAATGATTTAAAACTAACCCTATTAAACTTTTTATTTATAATATATTTAAATTAACATTTATTAACAAACATTAATAATTTTTATTTAAATAAAAAGATAATAATTCATATTTAAATACAATAATGATATAATATTAAATTGTATTGTTAGCACATTTTAATCAATGGTACTGATATATTTATATAAATTTGTTAATTTTCATTATTATATATTTCTTATTATAACATGAATTTACACTAAACTTTAATTTATTAAAACACTTTGAAATATTAATATAATGGAAGATTGTAAGAATGAAAAAATGTGGAACGTATTTTGATGCCTCTCTAGAAAGTGAAGATTTATGTTTATTTAAATTAAAATTCTTTGAAAGTGATATTCCAATTTTGGAAAAGATGGTTGATTCATTTATTGGTAAATCTATTGGAAATGCCTTTGTTGGAGTTTGCTAATACATTGCCTTACATATCCAGAAATATTCCTTAATTGTTTATACTTAACAAAATATTTATCATTTATATAATAAAAAATTTTTTTATAAATTTTTTTATGTTTATTGATTTTTATTATATAAATTTATTTCAAACTTTCATAATAATCTTAAGGAAAATGATATTTTAATAATACTTTATATTAGAATAATTAAATCAATAATATATTAATGACATTTATATTTTTTTATTTTTAATTAAAATATGGTAAAAGTGTATTATTATCAATAAGACTTCTACTTGAAAAGCCTTTTCGGGTATGTCTTATCATATTAGCCTTTCCTAGGGATTGGATTGTTTTGACACAGAAACAATCCAATCCCTAGGAAAGGCTAAGGCAATAGTAGTTTTTATTATTATTATCTATTATAATATGTAAAAGGGAAGAACATAGAAGTCCTATTGTACTCTATACTCACTTTTTCCAAAATTAAAAAAAATAAATATTTTTATAACTTATGAAATCAATGTTAATTAATAGTAGAGTATTTTCTATTGGTCAAAATATATATTTATATTAAAATTAGAATCTTATAGTCTAAAGTTTAAAAATCAAAATTAATATTAATTTTATATTTTTTTTTTAATATTATATTTATATTTTTATTTTTATTTTCATTATTATTATTTTTTTTAAAGTTTTATATTTAATATATTATATTTTAAAGATAACATTTTTCATATTTTTATATTTTTCTTCCTTATTAAATATAAATAAGTATAAAAATATAATATAGTTATATTTTTATATGATGGCATAATTTTAATAAAAATAAAGTATTTAAAATAAAAATAAAAATAAAAATAAAAATAAAAACAAAAATATTATATTATTAAATAATAAAAGACATAAGTAAAATTGTTTTTATAAAAATAAAATAATAGAATGTAGTAAAATAATAATAAAAAATTTACTATAAAAATTTCAAAAACATATATTTATTTTTATGTAAATTCATTTTAATTTTTGAAAAAATAAAAAATCAAACAAAATTTAAATTATATATTTAATTAAAAATAAATTATATATTTAATTAAAAAAAAAAAAAGTATATATGAATATTATATACTTATGGGAACAAAAATAATTAACAAAAAAAATAATTCATTAATAAATATAAATTCAATAACTTTAAATAATGAAATAAATGATAATCAACAAACGATAGTATTAAAAGATGATTTAATATTAGTTTTGAATGGATATAAGCAAATTCCTATAAAAAAAATTATATATTATATCTGTTGTATTTTGACTTTAGGTACTTTTTATTTAATTCTTCATTGGTTTCCAAAACTTAAATTAAAAATTATAGGAACTACAATTCCTATTGCAGAAGCTTCTGAATTATTTATTGAAAATATATGGAATAGAAATGTAGTTTATGTTAAAGTTAAACGGTGTTTATTATATGGAAAAATTTCAGACATTTTCCCTAAATATACTAATACTAATATTACTTTTTCTCAAAAAGAAAATATAAATTCTAAACAAAATTTTGTATTAAAGTACTTTATTTATCAATATACCCGTTTTGTTTTTAATCCGGTTACATTAGAATATGAACAAATTATAAATTGGAAAGATCCTAATTGGGATTCCATTCAATCTGCTATCAAAGGAATTGAATCAAATGAAATATATAATCAACGTAAAAAGTTATTTGGTTCAAATGTGGCTCAAATTAATCAAAAATCGACTCTTTCTTTTCTATTAGATGAAGTATTACACCCATTTTATATTTTCCAAATTTGTTCTATTATTATTTGGTGTACTGAAAATTATTATTATTATGCATTTTGTATTTTTGCTATGTCTGTCTTTAGTACTTTATTAACATTAAAAACATCCAAGAAAAATTTAAAAAATATTTCAGAAATGAGTAAATTTACATGTCCTGTAGTCGTTTTCAGAAAAAATGATATTGGTGATAAAAAATATCAGCAAGATCATGAACAAGATCGAGACAGTCCGTTTAAACATATTGATTCAAGTGATTTAGTACCGGGTGATATTATGATTATCGCACCTAATGAGTTAGAAATTTTTCCATGTGATGCAATATTGCTAAAAGGTGATTGTATTGTTAACGAAAGTATATTAACAGGTGAAAGTATGCCTGTTAAAAAGACACCAATTAAAAATGAAAAATTATACAATATTAATTTAGAAAAAGAGGATATTATTAATAGTATAGGAAATAATTGTTTCTTTGCAGGTACCAGTGTCGTTAGAGTTAGAGGAGACGGAAAAAATATTAATAATGAAGATAATAGAGATAATAAAATAAGAAAAAGAGATTTAAAATATGAAACAAAATCTGCTTATGCTTTAGTGGTTCGTACTGGTTTTAATACGGTCAAAGGTTCTCTTATTCGTTCAATGCTTTTCCCAAGAGAAAACTACTTTAAATTTTATAGAGATTCTTTCTTCTTTGTATTTATTCTTTCTGTACTTGCCTTCTTAGGATTTGGAGGGACAATTTATACTTTTATTAAATATAGCGTTCCTGTTTCACTCATTTTTACTAGAGCTTTGGATTTAATAACTGTTGTAGTCCCTCCATCCTTACCAGCTACAATGAGTATTGGTACAAATTTTGCCATTTCAAAATTAAAAAAATTAAATATTTTCTGTATCAGTCCAAATCATATTATTATTGGGGGTAAATTAAATTTAATTTGTTTTGATAAAACTGGTACTTTAACAGAAAATGGTTTACATGTTCATGGTGTTCATTATATAGAGCAAAATAAAGATGAAGTTTATCAAAAATTATCTCAAGAATACTTATTAGGATCACCTACTTTTACAAATAGTGTTTCTACATTATCTGTATATGGTATTTTTTTTTGTTTTTATGAAAATAAATAAAATTTTAAAATTATAATTTTAACTAAAATGTATTAATATATACTTTATATAAATTAATAATAAAAAAAAGAAAACAATTCATATGTAAAATTTTCAGATTTAATTAATCATAAATCAAAAAATCACAAGTTCTTTTCTCCATTTTATTCAAATATAATAATTGATTCATCAACGATTAATAATTTAACTCAGAATGAATTAATTGGGAACAATAATTTATTAAATGATAATGAAATCTCTCTTTTGATATCAAAAAGATATATTGATTTATTAAGATATGCGATGGCAACATGTCATAACTTAAATGTTGTGGAAGGTCAACTTATTGGTGATCCATTAGATATTGAAATGTTTAAATTCATCGATTGGTCAATTCAGGAAAAAGAAGGGTCAATTGATGGTTTATCTACTATTGTAAGGCCAAAATGTAATCAAAATAACGATAATGAGCATATTGATAAAACTGCAATAAAAATTGATATGCAGGAATCATGTCATTCTTTTGATAAATATATTAGTAATTACGGTTTAGCAGAAATTAATTCCTCAAAAAATTTATTTGAATTAGGCATTATTAAGGTTTTTGAATTTGTTAGTCATTTAAGACGAATGAGTGTTATTGTTCGTCGTATGTATTCAAAGGAGTCTAGTTTAATTATTTCAGATTCTTTAGAAGTTTTCGTTAAAGGTGCCCCAGAGGTTATTCATAATTTATGTAGAAGGAATACAAGTAATATAGAAAAAATGAAATAATATTTATGTTTACATTATTTTTACAATATAATTCATTAATATTTTAATACCAATATATATAAATATTTTTTAAAAAAATATTAACAATAATAATAATTATAAATTTAGTACCTTCTAATTTTAGTCAAGAACTTATTCAATTAACAAATAAAGGTTATCGTGTGATTGCTGTTGGCTATAAACCTCTAGGAAATATTAAATATCATAAATTAATGAAAATAGATAGGTAAAATGAATCTTCAATATATTCGTATATATTAAAAAGCAAAAAAAAAGATTTTAATTTTATTTAAATAATACATAAATTTTCATAATTTAAGCTTATATATATCTATATCTATATATTATAATTTTTTAGAGATGAAATAGAATCAGATCTTGAATTTTTAGGTTTTATAATTTTTGAAAATTCATTAAAACCAGGAACCAAAAAAACTATAGATGAATTGAATAATGCAAATATTAGTTCATTAATGTGTACTGGTGATAATATTTTAACAGGTATTTCGGTAGCAAGAGAATGTAATATGATTAATAAAGATGCTAAAGTGAAAATATTAAAATTTGTTAATGGTACAGGAGAAATTGATGAAAATACACCTCCTGAAATTATTTATGGGGGTAAAACACCAGACGCCCAAATTATTTTAGAAGAACTTGAAATTAATAATAAATTAATCAATGATTCCCAATATATAACTGGGAAAACAATAAATTACAATGAGGTAAAAAAAAAAGTATAACCATGTTAATATATATACATAATACAATTATTATTGTTGTAATTATAAATAATATAGCTATATTAAACTATTATTCAAAAATTTTATTTATATTATATATATAAGAAATCTATATCAAATACAACACTTTCAGATATCACATATGGATCTAATAATTCACTTTCTAAAGATACTATAATAAAAATTAATAATGAATATTTAGCAATGACTGGGGACATATTTGATTGGATTCTACATAATTATTCGGATGAGCAATTATTTTCAGTTTTAGAAAATTGTAAAGTATTTGCTCGTATGCTACCCGATCAAAAAAAACTTTTAGTAGAGAAATTCCAAGAAAATGGGTATTGCGTTTCATTTTGTGGTGATGGTGCTAATGACTGTGGTGCTTTAAAATCAGCAGATGTAATTATTATATCTATATTTATTAATAAATAAATAGAAAAAAAATTACAAACAATATTTTAATAATAATAATAATAATAATA
Organism: Neocallimastix lanati (nom. inval.); assembly: GCA_016946835.1. Lineage (NCBI taxonomy): Eukaryota > Fungi > Neocallimastigomycota > Neocallimastigomycetes > Neocallimastigales > Neocallimastigaceae > Neocallimastix > Neocallimastix lanati (nom. inval.). Next base: position 847,332 of record JACVTC010000080.1, on the reverse strand, counting down.
ATAATAATAATAATTATTATTATTATTATTATTATTATTATTATTATTATTATTTTTATTATTATTATTATTATTATTATTATTATTATTATTATTATTATTATTATTATTATTATTATTATTATTATTATTATTATTATTATTATTATTATTATTATTATTATTATTATTATTATTATTATTATTATTATTATTATTATTATTATTATTATTATTATTATTATCATTATCATTATTATTATTATTATCATTATTATCATTATTATCATTATTAAATCTTAAACCAAAACTAATCAACATTAAAAATATTAATTTAAATATTCAGGTTGGTTTATCACTATCAGAAGCTGAAGCTAGTGTGGCTGCGCCATTTACAAGTAGAAATGAAGATTTAAAATGTGTTTTAGATGTGATAAAGTAAATTAATACAATTATATATATATTAATATCTGTAATTATTATTACATTATTATTTTCATTATTTTTATTAAAAACCATATTTTAATTAATATATATATATATTAATTATTTATATATAAAAGAGAGGGAAGAGCAGCTCTGGTTACAAATTTCAGTTGTTTTAAATACATGGCAATTTACAGTTTGATTCAATTTACTACAGTTAGTCTTTTATATCATTTAGCTGCCAATCTTGGAGATACTCAAGTAAATAAGCTAAAAAATTATTTAATTTTAATAAATCAATTTTTTTTATTCTTTTATATTAATTATAAAAAAATTTTATTAGTTTTTATTTATTGATTTATTCTTAATTTTACCAGTTGCTATTACAAGTATATCTTTTATAGTATATCTTTTATAAATATATTTATATTTATTATATATTATATCATTATTATTATTATTATTAAAAATTTTTAATTTTTAATATTAATAATGGTAATATTTATCATTATATAGTGGGAAGATCCAAATCATATCATAAAATCTACCCTAAAGCTCCATCCGCTAATTTAATTTCTTTCAAAGTCTTAGTTTCACTTATCGGTCAAGTTCTTATACAAATGATATTTCAATTTTATATGTTTTTATGGGTAAAGCATCAAGATTGGTAATTATTCTCACAGCTTTTTGTTTTTTTATTTATAATCACATATATATAATATTAGATTTGTTTTTAATTATTTCTTTTTTTTATTAAATCAAAAATAAAATAAAAAAGGTATGAAGAACCAGAAAATAATAATGGTGAAACCATTCTTTGTTGTGAAAATACAGTTTTATTCTATGTTAGTTGTTTCCAATATTTAATAGGTGCATTTGTTTTCAGTATAGGTCCTCCATATCGTCAATCAATTCTGAAAAACTGTAAATATTAATAATATATGAACTGATTTATATTTATTTATTTATTTATTTATTATTTATTTGTTTGTTTGTTTGTTTATTTGTTTGTTTATTCGCTTATGCATTTATACATTTATTTATTTATGTATTAACTTATAATAATATAATAAATAATGCAATAAATTAATAATAATATAATAAATAATGCAATAAATTAATAATATAGTTTGGTTCATGCTTTGCTCCGCATTAATATCAATATTATTAATAGTTATGATTTCTATGCCAAATAACGGATTTTTAAACTTTATGGAATTAATGACTCTTCCAAATTCAGCACGAATTTTTATCATAGAGATTGTCTCCTTAAACTCTATAATAAGTATATTAGCTGAACGTTATCTCTGGCAAAGAATAATTACACTCTTTATAAGAAATAAAAATTAAAAAAAATAAAAAAATAAAAAAATAAAAAAATAAAAATAAAAAAATAAAAATAAAAAAATTAATTATAAAAAAAAATAAATATAAAAAAAATAAAAATAAAAAAATAAAATAAAATAAATATAAAGTTAAATATGATAAAAAAAAAATTAATAATAATATTAAAAATAATATAAATATTACATTAAGTAAAAATTCAATTTTATCAATAAACATAAAAATAAAACTATAAATATAAAAAAAAATTACAAAATTTATGTATGAAAATAATTTTTTTTTTTTTTTTTTTTTTTTTTTTTTTAGACTAAGAGAATAAATTATAAAAGTGTGTTAGAAGCAACTCTAACTTTTCTCATTCCTCGATGATAACACCACGTCCGTTATTACGAGTAATAATTTCAGAATTAGTGTTATCTAACGAATTTGTATTAGTTTTTTCACCGGGAGGTGAAAATCCATGCCTTATTATTTCGACGTCGACGTTCTTGGCAACGATAGATTCAACGGAATACCATTTCATCATCAAACTAAAAGATCGACAAATTAATGGTATTACGTTTGTTAAAAACTCCGCAATCCCCACAAAATACGGAACAATCGACGAAGTTGAACTTTGTTTAAAAATATTGCCAACTAATTGTCTTTGTTCCCCATCATTAACTTTAATTTTTTCATATATTGAACGCCCACCAAGAAGAGCACTCAATATAAAATAATAAATATTATTATAATCCTTTTCTGAATCTAAAGAAACATTCAAGGATTTTTGTTCAATTATCATTGCAAACTTCAAAAAGAGATCATCTAGAAAAGGTAAAGATTTATTTCTGTAATTTTCCAATTCTTTACAGGCAAAGATCCAGTAAGAAAAGCTAGGTACACTAACACCACAACAAGGGCAACATTTAGGGCAATCTTCTGAGACGATTTTTCTTTTAATGGAAATACTAATGTCAAAAATAATAAATAATAATAATATTAATAATAAAATCAATAAATTATATTAAAAATATTTTTATAAAATTTATTTAATATTTGTCATACGTTTTAAGGAATTTTATAGGATAAAAAATAGTTTATGTAATATTATTTAATAGATTTTTTTTATTTTAAATTTTATAAATAAAATTATTCATAGATTTTTTTTATTTTAAAATTTTATAAATAAAATTATTAAGTATTTTTTCAAGATAAAGATACTTTAAATTTTTAAAGTGAATAAAATCATAAAAAAAAAAATAAAATAAAATAAAATAAAAAATTAAAAATATCGATTTATTTAATTTATAAAATTTAATTAAGGTATAATTATTTTAATGAAATACATATATCTTTGTATTAATTTTTTATTATAAATATTATATAATAATCTTTTAATAAAAAAATATTATGTAAAATTAATATAATAGATAGTTTTATGTACAATTTTTATGAAAAATAATTTAATAGTTAGTTTTATATACAATTTTTATGAAAAATAATTTAGTAGATAGTTTACTATACAATTATTGTGAAAAATAATAATAAATAGTTTTATATACAATTATTGTGAAAATAACATAATAAATAGTTTTATTATTAACTGTTATGAAAATTAATTCAATAAATAATTTTATATGCAATTATACTAATTTTATTTTCTTTAACAATAAGATGGAATACCACACCTAATTTTTTATTATAATCAATTATATAAACACAAATAATTAATTAATTAGTATTGCATTCATAAATATATACATTAATTATCAAATAATATTTTTAAATAATTAATATATTTTATTATTATTATTATTGCAATTACCATCTGCCATTTTCTATACCCCATTTTTTATTATAAGATTTATCTAGTACAGATACACATTCACTACAGCATGAATATCCGTAGGCTTCTGCCCAGCATTTATTTATTTTATTGAGACATTCATAGGTTAAACTACACCTATTATTTATTAAATATAAAATATTGTTATTAAAAAAAAAAAAAAAAAAAAAATTATTCTCATTAATATTTACCATTCTCCATTTAATACACCCCATTTATTTCCATCATCGTAGGAAACATTGCAAGATTCGCAACATTTATATTTTGAAGAATTTGGACATAAAGTATAAGTACTAGTACTTGTTAATGTGGTCCTTGTTGAAGTTCTGATTGATGTAATTTTTCTAGTTGAAGAAGAATATTTACTTGATTCAGATGATTCTCCATTTAAATCAATATTTAATCCAGGGTTAACAATATTTTTATTTCCAGTTAAATTGTTCTTTAAATTAGTACAACTATTTGAATAAATTTAAAATAAATTATTATAAATGCATATTATATTTATAAATTGATTAAGAAAATAATAACATTAATATTAATAAGAGAAGTTTTAATTACCTAAAGCTTTTAAATTTTTTATGAATAGTTGAAATTAATTCACTATCTTTTGTATCCTCTTCGATTTCCCACATCATCATTCCACCTAAGTTATATTTTATAACATAATCAGCTTTAATTGATACTGATTCTGGATCATCATACGTAATAAATTGTCTGGTGTTCTTGTTAAACAGAAATGGAACACTAGACTTTGAATCCCATACACGAATCCAATTTCCAGTTGAATCTTTATAAGTTGATTTCATGATTGCTTTACGAATATTTTTATATTTCCAGGTAGAGCTGTATCTTTTTGAATTTGGATCAATGCTAATTGGATAAATTAAATATAACATATTAATAATTATTACTAATTAAGTTTACAATAATTATTAAAACAAAATTTAAATAAACTTTTAATATACTAACTAATCTTCTTCATCACCCTTTGGATGAGAGTTAGATGGTCTTTGAAGATAACCATTATTTGAAGAACTACCTGAAATCCACGATCTACCATAAGCAGGAATACCAACAACAATTTTATTAGCTGGGAATCTTGCGTTCATCCAATTTTTAACAGCACCTGCTAATGAATATCCACTGTCATCTTCAACAGTTGAATAAAGTGAAGAATGATGTGATGTAACAGATGACCAACTACCAGCGAACTATATGAATTATCATAATAATTATATATTTAAAAAAAATTAGAATATATAATTTAATTTATGTTTTATTTTAAATTATAAAATATATAAATCAAAAAGGGGAAAAAAATTTTTTTTAATTAATTAAATAGTAAAATAATTTACATCATAAGCCATAATATTAATATAGTTAAATAATTCAGCAAATTCAGACATATCTTCTAATGGTTTATAATTAACTTCAAATGTGTTGTATGGTACAGCAGCAGAAATAATTTTTGAATAACCAATTGAGGCACGTAATTCTTGCAATAATTTTAATAAATTATTTGTATCATTTTTAGCATCGAAGCTTTAAAAAAAAAAAAAAAAAAAAAAAAAAATAAGTATATAATTTTATAAACATATACATATGTAATAATCAATTTTACTAACTTATCATCATAAGCACCACTTGTTCCTGGATATTCCCAATCAATATCTATACCATCAGCACCACTAGCTTCTAACATTCTTTTTACACTTTTAACAAATTTTGATCTATTAGAAGAAGAGGATGCCATTTTTGAATAATATCTACTACCTGTCCAACCACCAATTGACATTAATACCTTAATATTTTTATTATATTCATGTGCAGTTTCAACTAATTCTAAAAATTTACTTGAATCATATTCTAAGGAATAATCACTTGAATTAATTTCAGCAAATGCTATTAATATTATAGATATTATATATATTAATATCTTCTATAAATTAATATAATTCATAATATTAAAAATAATAATAATATAAATAACAAAAGTCTTTTGTTTTTCTTCTTTTTATTTTTTCAAACTTATTACCATAATTTATATGAGTAAGTTTATTAAATGGAATATTCTTTGGTGGAAAATTATAATACTTCCATTCTGGATAATACACAATTATTGATTTTGATAAATTTTTGCATTCTTCTTCAATATCTGATGAAGTAGTTGAAGTCGAAACTATTTTTTTCTCACTATTTGGAGTATCAAAACTTATATTATTACATCTACCGTAATCCAATTGACACTTATAATCACAATATTCACTAGTTGTACCACACCAACCATACTGTGAACTATTATATAAATATACATAATGTTGTTATAATTGAATATTATATATATATATATATATATATATATATATATATATATATATATTTTTTTGTAATAAAACTATTATTACCAAGTAATAAATATATAAATATATAAATATATAAATAATTACCAGCATTCATTATTTGGGCATGAACCATAACCTTTACCACATTTATTAGCTTTAATTAATGAAGTTGATAATAAAGCAAATAATTCAAAAAACTTTATAATTCTTATCATTTTTTATTTAATATTTGGATTATCAACTATTTTACAATGAAAAATATATATATGTATAACGTATATTTTCAAAGTTTTAATAATTATTAATTTAGAATATTAGTATATAAAAATAAATTTTATATATTGGATATAATATTATAAAAAGAAAGATGAAAATAAAAATTATGAAGAAATCAACATCATTTTATAATAAAAATATTATAAGATATATAGATACAAATTTTTTCACTTCATTATTTTTTTTTTTTAATAATAATAAATTAAATAATTAATTTAATAAATCAATATATATTAAATTTATTATTTGGAGAATAATAACGAAATTCTGAAATACAAAAATTTCTATCCTTAAAAAATAGTATTTTAAATCTATATATGGTAAGATTTAATATTAAATTTAATCAGCAATATTCCAGAATAATTTATATAAGATCCCTAAATAATAATATTAATTAAAATTTAATTTTTAAATGTAAACAATTAATAATATATTAAAAGACGTTTACTATTAAATTTTAATAGACATAATATATTATTATAATTTAAAACAGTATATAATTAAATAAATTAATGTTATTTTTTAAAATTACAATATATATTTTGTTTATATTTATAAATTTTGTTTTTATTTAAAATTTTTAAAAACTTTTTTTTTAAATTTTTTATCTTCTAATAAATTTTTAAAAAATGAATAGACCGTTAGTGAATTTTAATACAAACTGTATCTAATAATAAATGAAATTAATGATAAAAAAAAAAGTTCAAAATATAAAATATAATATACTAAGATTTTATTTATTTATAATTTTTTTATTACAGCTTTTAGTAACATTTAAAAATATTAATAAAATCGATAATAAAAAAAAAAGGAATATAATATAATTGTTTATAATAATTATACTACTTATATATAAGAAATAAACAATCTATACACAAATACACAAATACTATACATAAATAGATATGCATTATTATATATATATATAATTATATCTATAAAATAACCTTTTTTATAAAACAAATAATATAAATAACCACTTAATTTTTAAATTTATAAATATTAATAAAATCAATAATGAAAAAAGTAATCAGATAATTATTTGTCAAATACTGTTTTACATTAAAGTTTAAATAATTTTAATAATTTCTAATAGTTACAAAATGAAATAATTAAATAAAATATAGAAAAAAC
>JACVTC010000080.1:770000-837500 GCA_016946835.1 Neocallimastix lanati (nom. inval.) | reverse complement strand
ATAGAATTATAAAATAAAACTATTATATTTTAGTAAAATTAATATTCCTTATATAATAATATAAATTAAAGTATGTGGTAACTTTTTTTTTTTATTAACAATATTATTATTACTGCCAAATATATGCATTTTATGTTCAAAAACATAGTCATTTTTGCAGAATGTTTATATAAAAATATATTAGCAAAATGTGTTGTAAAAATGGCATACAAATACAATCATTCAACCATATTGTTCATATAAATAATATATGCAGAAATACAGCAAAGTTATGCAAAAAACCTAGCTAGTTGATCATCATATGTTTTTGATCGTTCAACTGGTCAAAAACATGCTTCAGAATTTTTATAAAAACTAGCTAGGTTTTTGCAAAAATACTTCAAAATACTATCATTTATATATAATCATCACAGTTTTGAAGTTCATTGAATTCTGAATTTATATTAAATTAATTGAACAACATCCCAGTTTTGTCATTTATTAAACTTCAAAAACATCATCAATTATAGTATTTCATAGCTGTTTTGTTCATTGAATTAATTAGGCCTGAAAATATTAATTAAAATATACTGGTTTTTATCATTTATTTTATCAAAAAATATGCTACAACATCTATTGATTAAGCCTTCCAAATTTAGATATATATCAACAATATGGTTTTTATCATCAAATATATGCAAAAATACTATGATTTTAAACTCAGAAAACACACAAAGAATCCGTTACGCAATGCTGCTCATGGAGACAAGCGAGAAAATCGAGCATGGAACCCAGTGGAACTGCGTAGATTTGTCGAGATTAGTCGGGAGTGAGCAAATGTAGTAACCAAACAATCCAAAAAAAAAATAAAAAATAAAAAAACAAGTGTTTTCTGAGTTCCTCATTTGTAAATAGAATTATAAAATAAAACTATTATATTTTAGTAAAATTAATATTCCTTATATAATAATATAAATTAAAGTATGTGTAAACTTTTTTTTTTATTAATAATAATATTATTATTACTAAGTATTATTGCTTAAATTAATTAACAATATTTTATTATTTATTTGATAAATTTAATACTATATTGATATAAACATGAATTACAGTGATTAAAACATTAAAGCATAATAAATATTAAATTGATGACCAGAAAAAACAAGTAATACTAACTACCATATCACTAAAGATAACCACAATGATACACTCTCAGTGAAATGATCAAAATTCAATGGTTTTTATAGAATATAAATTAGAAGATAACTCAGTTGTTATAAATCCAAGTATACACTGGTATTTAAGAAAGTGGAAAACTAACAGTTGGAAAAAGGAAAGCATAAATTAAAGCTAATACAATACAGCTCAAATAAAAGAATTGTAGAATTGTAGGACTACAAATTAAAATTGGTTTATCTTCTTTATCAGTATAATTTTTAATGATTAAATGATTAACATATTGGAACATTAAATTTAATAAAAGTAGACACCATTCAATATGAAAAAGAAGAAAACCATCTTCGCAGTCTTCTCGAATACCATCAGCCATCCAATAAATCAAAAATATATTAATGAAAAAGCATATATAATCTTCAAGTTAACGGTCATTAAAACAATTACAAAAATAGGTGGTAAATACCCAAATTTGTAAAATATTTACAAAAGATAAAAAATATAATGGAAGTAAACTGTAATCAGTAAATTCATGAGTCATAGGATGAAGAAGTGCAATTAATATATTAATACAGTAAAAACAAAAATAAATTCATAAAGAAGTTCAATATATTCAACTTTTTTATCTTTCTCCTCAGTAATTTTTACTTCTTCTTTTAAATTTTCTTTCATACAATGGATTACTTATTTTAATTTCATGATTAAAACTACAAATATAAAGAATAAATTCTTTAATATTAAGAATTTCTAATACCTTTTTACCAACACTTCTTATGATATACGGGACTTTTATGTGCAATAATTTATAAGCAGTGGGTTTTAAATAATTGTAGTTTAGTAAATTTTATTAATAATATTATAATATTCGTACAATTAAAATAATAATTCTAATTCCTAAAAATTTACAAGAGAGTTCTCTATTTCAAATATAAATAATTTAATCTATTTATAAGAAATAGGTAATATATTAATTATATATTCTAATATATAGAACTATATAAATTTTATATGAAATAAAGTATTATAATTATTATAATTATAATACATATTGAAATAAAATAAAATAAAATAATTATTATCAAAAAGATATAAATTTAATATTTAATAATTATTATTAAATATACAAATATGTTACTACACATATTTGTTTTATATCACTTATATTTCTCATAGAAATTACATCATAAGGTGAATCGGTTAATTGAATACCAACAGTACCAATTGAACACATTAAAAATGAAATTATATAGAGAGTTCTACCTTTCATAATACCATCGAAAAAAGATTTAAGATTATTATTTATTTCTTTTGGTAATTTCTTTTAACTAAATAAGCATATATGCATTTATTCAAAGAAGTAATATCTTTTTCATTTTTAATTTTTGTAATAGATTTTTTTTTATCATCCGCTGTAACCATTAAAATATTAATTATTTCTTTTTTGATATTCTTCATCAGAATCCTCACAAAACCAAACATCTTCTGGTTTTAAAAAATCTATTTTTTCTTAATACCCATTGTTTTAATTTTTCATTTTTCAATTAAATAATAGTTACGATAATTAATTAATCTATCAATTAAAATACTTTTTTAATTTCATTTTTATATGTATTACTCCTCTATGATATTAAAATTTTATAGTATATTTAATAATAATAACATTAATAATATTTAAAAAAAAAAAAAAAAAAAAAAAAATTAAAATTGTTCTTTATTGAATTAGAATCTATATTAGTTTACCTAATTTGGTAATATTATATCTAATATGTAATCTAGAGATATATGAAATATATTTCATATAAAATATTATATTATATATATTATTTATTTAATGGTGTAAATCTATACTATCAATAATATTAAAACTTGTATTAGAATAATAATACATAAATAAATGTAATATTATATCTTAAAATAATATAAAAAGTCTTTTTTATAATAAAAACTATGTATTTATATATTTATATGTATATTTTATTAACTAATTATTATTTTAAATGTTAATAAAATAATAAATAAAATAAATAATATGTGTGCATATGTACGCAATATTTATATAAATATTTTTTTATTAAGACTAGGAATAAACTTTATAATATTTAATTAAAAGAATGCATGAAAATAAAATAAAATAAAAAAAAAAAAAAAAAAAAAAAAAAGTTTTAAGTTTTGAGATCGAAAAGGTCTCTAGCTCTTCCAATTCATAGATGATAACTTCTTGCAAATTAATATTATTATCAGAATCTATATCAGAATTTCTTCTTTACCTTATCCGCACTCTTGAAAAAGGTAGGTTCAATAGTACATTTTGACTTGATCATATTATAATAACCACTAATCATAATTGGCATAACATTAGTAAAAATTTCTCAAACCTCACAAAAATATGAAATGGAGAAAGAAAATCCTTTCAAAAGTAATTTTGAAATATTATTAATAAAATATTTTCTTTCCCCGAATTGATCGATAAGATTTCGAATTCTACGAGTATTCTATTTGAATTATTATATATAAAAGTAAAAAAATTTTTTTTTTCTTTATTAAAATCTTTTCTTTCATATTTATATTTTGTATCCGTGTGCTTATAATATTCGTTATTATCAAAATGTTTTTTTTTTATAACTTTTTTAGTCAATATTTAATTCAGTTTTTTCTTTTTTATATTTTTTTTCTAATAAAAATTTTCTTCATAGAATTTTTTTTATATATTCCTGAAAACTTGTGAATTCTGCTTCTAATGTAAAAAAAAGTCAAACATTTATTTTGGTGTTGGGAGTTCTCATTATATTGAACATTTTCCTATTGTGTATATATATTATTAATTGAATATCTTGCTTCTTTATGTGTCAAAGTAATATTCTAATAAATAACAATTATTATTACAATGAATGAATAAATCTTTAATATATTTAAAGTATTGTTAAGTCACGTTGACAGTTTTCTATATTCTTATTTTGTTTTATTCATTTATTATCTTTAAGTAATATTTTAATATAATCCTTTTAGTTTATTTAATTATCTTATTTCATTCTGATAATATTTATTAATATTTTTTTTTATTTTCCATGCATGCAATTTTTTTTTTTTTTTTTTTTACCATTACCTTTTATTTTCACAAATTATTTAAATTATTTCATTATTATCATCAATTATTAAAATAATGTCAATGCAAAATTAAAATATTAAACAAAGATAGTTACTATTATATATTTTTAAAAAAAATATTAACAATTATCACTATCAAACGGTTTTAAATCTATACTTGATTTTTTTTGTTAAACTATTTTTTCAATATAATATGAAATAATTAAGAAAAGAAAAAACTATTAGTAGACTTTATCATTTTAATTCCCAAAAATTATATGAAAAGAAAAATAATATTAAAGCTTTAATAATAGAAAATGATTCTAGATTTTAAATAAATTGAACTTCTTTATCTGAGACATATAAAAAAAATAGAATATGAAAAAAACAAATTTTGACTAAAAAGGTTTAAAAAATAAAATATAAAAAAAAAAAAATTATTAAAAATCGAATTAAAATAATTTTGGTATCATTTTAATTTTTTTTTTTTTTTAAACTAGGAATAAACTTTATTTAATAATATTAATTAAAAAAAATACATAAAATTTTTATATTATTATTAAAGGCTTCATTATGAACTTCAAGGACGAAATGCCCTCTAATCCGCTTCCCATTCATCGATAATAACTTCATGTACTTCTTTAAATTAATTTTTACAATCACATAAATTCACATTTCACTCTTTCAATTCGCCAAGTTGCATTTTGCCAAGTTGAAAATTATTAAATAAATAAATAAAATTAAATATTATTAATATCGAATAAAAACAATTTTAAAGAAAATTATTTTGAATTAATATTTATTTATTCATTTATTTATATCAATACATCTGTTGTCGAAATGCAACCTGGCGAAATGCAACTCTCCCTTTTAATATCGTATATTTTGAATAAATCTATTAAATATTAAAATCTAGAATTAGGTATATCAAATATATAAAGGAAAAAGTATTTTGATAAATTTAATATAAATTTAATATTTTTAAAGTTAAAAATAAGAAAACATCATATATTTATTGCTTCTTGATAATACTTCTCATTTTGATGTAAAGATAATACGATATCTTTTTATTTCTATGGTCAAAGTATACGGAAGTGTTGTGACTACTACAATATTACCATGCCTTGAGAGAGGGCTGAAAATAAGGGCAGCACACACCGGAAGTAAATAAAAAAAAAAAAAAAAAAAAAAAAAAAAAAAAAAACTTTAATTTTAAAATTCAATTCATCAACAATCTTATAAAAAATAAATTATTTAAAAAAAATTTCTATTAATTATTATATAAATAAAAACAAAATTTTTTTTTTATAATTATTTTCTTCAATAAATTGTCTATACTTTTTTTTAAAAAAAAAAAAAAAATAAGTGAATAATAAAATTTTATTAATTAAAAAAAATTATAATACTCTATCAATATTATATTTTGAATAAATTCATTGCATTAAAAACGATTTTGTTTGATATTCAAGAAATTTAAGATTCAAATAAGTGAATACTTTTAATGAATTAAAATTTTATTAAAATATATTTGATTGTTTTTTTATAATTATATAGAAATATTTTTTTTACATATTTAACTACTTTTTTTTTATTAGTAATTATTATAGAATTTGAATATTTAAACTTGGTTAATTATTTTTTACACCAAAGAATCAGTTGATATTGCTTTTCATTAAAAAAAAAATAAAAAAAAAAAAGAATTAAAATTATCATAATTTTTATTTTATATTAAAAATTATAAAAAATAACTTTATTTAATAATATTTAATAGGACCAAAAATAATACATCATATACATAATATATAAATACTATTTTTTTTTTTTAAATATTATTTATATATATTTATATAATTTTAAGTTAAGAATTTCGTTTTTATTATAAAAAATTTTTATATAGGTTAAATAATAAACAGGTTAACTAAATTTAATTAGTAAAAATTAATTTATATATAATAATTTTTATAATGTTCTATTTTAGTTATTTTCAATAAAGTTTCATGATAAAGTGTTATATTTAGGGAATAAACTTTGATCGTTTACTTTAAATATAATATAAATTAGATACAAATTTATCTTGAATGCTAAGGGTGGATTGAAGAAAGATTAATTAATTAATTAATTATAAATATTAATATATATTATCATAAAATTAAATGATATAACAAAATAAATAAAATAAGTTTAATTTCATTAATTAATTATTGACTAATAATTTAATTTTAATTAATATAAAAAAAAAGAAATATAAATAATGAAAAAGAGAAATAATAACTAATATTAAATTCTTTTTTTATATTCGATATTGGTAAAAATTTAATACGCATTTTTAATATAGTTATTGTTTTTTTTTTTTTTTTTTTTTATGAATTTATGAATTTATGAATTTACTAAATATTTTGAAATTTGTTAATTATCATATTTATTATATTTATAGGTAAACAAATACATGAATATATACATTATTTTGGTTATAGAAACTTTGATTTGTTTGAGAATTTTCTTTACGGAATCAAACTTTTTTCATTTTACTTATTTTAGATTATTTATCATAAAACTTAAAATTATAGGTTCAATTTTCTTAACCTTATTATAACTTAAGAACCATGTTCTATTCTGAGTTGATCCCACCTGATGACCATTTTCTAGGTTTTCTTTATAAGAGGTTCTTATAGAAAATTGTGGTTAAGGTTACAGGTTAAGTATATCCCTTATATATATAATTAATCTATGTCTCCTAGATAAGATACTGTCCTAACTGTGGGCTTGAGAGGGTTGGACAAGTATTGTAATTTAATATATATACAAGGGAATTGTTGTTACTACCTCAATATTTCTGATGCCCCTGAGAGGAGCTGAAACCAAAAGCGATACATACCGAAAATAAAAAAAAAAATTATTACTTAAAACTAAAAAAAAAAAAAAATTAAAATAATTAATGAACCAGTTAATGTATATTAATATATAAATATAAAGTAATGAACAAATCTATTTAAATATTTAGCAATATAAAAAAAATTATGGGAAATTAGTAAAGATAATTGATTATTTGAAATATATACTATTATTGATGGAGTTAAATTATAATATAAATAATAATAATAATAATATAAATATTAAAAATTTAACTCAACATATTTGAAAAGATTAAGAGGAACTGAAAAATTTAAAGTTTAAATTTATCTTCGGAATAATAAACAATTAATTTAAATTTATTATTTAACTTTTTAATATATTATATATACACTATTCATATATTATCTATAATATATATTAATATATTAATATAAATAAGGGATTATAATTAATTTATTTATCTTATTCAATATAATTGTATTTATATCAATATATAAATAGTAATAGAAATAAAGAAAAAGTATTCTTTATCGATATATAAATTAAAAAAAATATAATACTATTGAATAATATTCTTTATATATAATTGATGTATATATAAATATATTATATATTTATTAAATTATATAAAATATATATGAATTATATAAATAAATTTAAATAAAATTCTATTTTTCTATATAACAAAATAGTATATCAATCGCACGAAAATATTTATATATGAACATTATAAATAAATATATTACATGGATAATATTTATTTCAAGTAGAGATAATATAATATTAATATTATTTAAATATATTATATATAATTAAAGCAATATATAAACATATATATTAAAATATAAAGATTTAATAATTTCAATTTTTAAAATTTAGAAAATTATAGAATTAGAATAAATTATTTATTAATTTATTTTTTTTTTCATTTCAAAAAAAAAAAGTATATAAAGAGAAAAATCCCATTGTTACAAATAAAATTTTTATTCAATTTAAATATAAGATGCTATATTTATATTGATTTAATATTTATAAAGTTTAATTTTAGTTTTGGAATAATAATAAATTAATTTATTGAAGTTTTTTTAAATAGAGAAATATGGCTTATAAAATGACTGAAATGTACAAGATAAAGGATTCTGATGAACTTGAATTAATGTTGGAATCTCAAAGTAACTTAAAAGTATATCCACCTAAAGTAAATTTACTTAGTTTTTTATCACCAAAAATTCTTATGAGACGTAATGCTGTAAATGAAGATGAAATACGAAAAGCAATTGCTCATTTAAATATTGGTACATCTAATAATAATAATAATAATAATAATAATATATCTTCTAGTCCAACAGCAGTAGCAGTCTAATTATGATATATTGATATATTATAAATATATCAATATAAAGTATATCAAAATTAAAAGAAAATAAGTAAAATCATAAAAACAGAAAGGAAAGATATAATTTTTATCTAGTTGAAGAAAAAGATAGCAAATGATACTATTTTATCCAAATTGTTTGTCAATAAGTAAGATATTCATATATTTGAAATGAGGATATATGTATATATTGAAGTTTACCAGTATGAAAATCTTTTCATTTTTTATCAAATAGAATTCATGAAATAATGATATTATCTGAAGTAATTTGTAAAGTATCAAACATAATAGTGCAATATTAACAATAATTATAAGTTAATGTTGTATTAAAATACTATAAAATTTTCGCAAAATTTAATTGCATAAATTATATATATATATTTTTTAAATTCAATTTTAATACAAAATAGAGTTATTATATTTATTAGTAAAATTGTTTATAATTTACTACGTTTTATATAATTTATTTATTTATTTATCGAATATTATTTAGAATTAGATTATTATTATTATTTTTATATATTGTAATACTTAGAATATTTATTAATTTATGATTTAATTTATAATGTATTTTTACTTTGATAACTTATTTAATTAATTTAAATTTAAAAACTGAAACAAACAAAAAACAAAAAAAAAAAAAAAAGTTTTAAAATATGTAATATATATAAAAATGAAATAAAAAGTCAAAAAAATTAACATTAAAAACTAAATTAAAAATTATTATAGGAAGTGAATAAAAAAAGCTATAATGTTTAATAGTGGTTTAAAATTATTTTATTTTTTATTTTTTTTAATAGCTATAAATATTATTAATGTTTAAATGAAGTTCATTTCATTACTAATATAGTAATTAATGGTTTATTTAAAATGTCACTATTTAATTTTATAATTTTATTTTATATATATTTTTCAAAAAAAAAAAAAAAAAAAAAAAAAGTTCGATAATAAAAAAAATTTTTTATAGAACTAAAATTCATTTAATAAAAAAAATTATCTATTATGTAATTCTGTATTTTATTTTTTAATTATTAAAGTTTAGAATGATAAGACCAATTAAGGTTTTTCACAGAATTTTTAATATTTCTATTACTACTACTAACAATACTAATACTAATAATAATAATAATAATAATAATAATGTAACTAATATTAAAAAAACTTTATTTCCTCTTTATTATTTAATAATTTATTATATAACTTATTATTAATTAATATATATTATAATTTAATCAATTGAAAATTGACATATTTAAATAGGCGTTTGTTAAATAATATGTAAGAAATAATTTTAAAATTTTACATTAAATAATTTTATTTAATAATATTTTTATAATTGGTTTTTATAGAAAATGGAAAGTTTAATTTAAAAATTGACTAATTTTATTATAAGTTCTAATAATAATAAATAATAAATAAAAAATAATAATAAATAATTAAATAATAAATAATAAATGAATAAATAATAATAATAAATAATAAATAAAAAATAATAAATAATAAATAAAAAATAATAATAAATAATTAAATAATAAATAATAAATGAATAAATAATAATAATAAATAATAAATAAAAAATAATAAATAATAAATAATAAATAAATAATAATATAATATTTATAGTCTTAATTTTTTTATTTCCATATTTGTACAAATTAATTTTTTTTTAAAAAAAAAAGATCAACCAAAATAAAATAATAATAAAAATTGTAATAATAAAATTAAGAAAACTAAAAATTCGAGTATATTTAAAAAAAATATATATTATATTATTAAAACCTATTTTGTATTGTTATATATTATATATTAAAATAAAAAATATAATATTAACAATATTAACAACATATAAAAAATTTTAATATATTATATGTTTAATTATATTTAGATTAGTTAATAATATAGTTCTTTGATTGTTGTAATATACATTTTATATTTCTAAAATGGTATATAATAAGTTTTAATTATTTATGAAATTTAATCTAGATAATAATTTTAAAGATGAATTTTATTTAAAATCTGAAAAACTAATCCAAGATGTAGTCATTTTTATATTAATCAATTTGAAATTATTAAAACAATAGAAAATACTAAGCTATAAAATATTAATTATTAACCTTCATCTTCATAGAATTGTTATTTATGAAGATGAAGGTCAATAATTAATACGTTAAAATTTGTTAATAACTTTTATTAAAAATTTAATTAATAAAAATTCAAAAGTATACTTTTTATATTATTTATACTTATATTTTTATTATTAATATATGATCCTGTTAATTGTTTAATAGTATTATTTTTATTTTTGTTTATAATTATACTTATTTAATTATAATAATGCATTATCACATATATGAATATATAATTATAAAAATATTTTATTTTATATTGAATAAGGAATCTATACATGGATATATATCATACTAATGAAATACTGTTTAATCATATAATGAAAAAAAAAAAATAAAAAGAAAAAATATTTGATTAAACTGTCTTATGTAATATACTATATATAGATAAGATAAAAATACAAAATCTCTACTATAAAAAAAAAGTAGATTTAATATACATAGTTTTTTTTTTTTTTTTTTAAAAAAAAAAAAAAAAAATTTAAATAAATAATATAATATATTTTAATTTTGACCAATCGTTATATAAAAATTAAGCTTTTATTAAAGTTTTAGTAAAATTGATACTAACATTAAAGTACAGATACTTCTTATTCAATTAGTATATACAAAAATTATTCGAAAATTAATATGTAGATATTTTAAAATAATACAGAAAAAAAATTTTTTATTTATTGTTATTAATATATATACATTTTCTTGGTCTTGGTATATAATACTTAAATTTATTAAATAATATAAATTTATTTTTTCATTGACTATATAATAAATATTAAAGTAATCATTTACCATAATTATATATAATATAGGTAATAAAAAATAATTATATTTTATATTGAAATATTAAATTTAATATATCAAGATAATAATATAAAAAAAAATTAAAAATTTAATAAAAATAAATATTATAAAATTAGTTTATTTTAATTAATTTGACTTTATTAATTTTTATTAACATTATAATTATTTTTCCATTATTTTCTTATTTTTATTATTACTAATTTTTTTATATATGTATTTAATAATTGATAATGAAATAAATAAAAATTATAAATAAAATTTAAATATATATTTTTAAAGATAAAAAAGATATTTAATAAAGATAAATTAAATTTATTTTTCTTATTTTTTATATAATTTATCCATTTTATCCATTCTATAATCTTTTTTAAAAAAAATAAATAAATAAATTTAAAAATTCTATTTAAATATATAGATAATTCTATATAATATATATATATATTTTCTTTATAATTTCAAATAATTGCTACGTTATTATATTAAAATTCTATACTAAATTAATAGAATAAAAATTTATGTTAAGTATCTCTAATGGTTATGGTTAGATTATTAATATTTTGTATTAAAAAATAAGTTTAATTCAATAAAAATATTAAGAAAAATACTATAATTATTAATACTAATAATTAATTATTCTTAATAATATTAATTACTTTTAATACTATTAATACTAAAAACTAAGTTATACTAATAATAATCAATAATAATACTGATAGTTTTTTTTTTTTTTTTTTTTTTTTTTTTTTTTTTTTTTTTTTAGATTAAGAATTAGTTTTATTATTACCTGTAGTAATAAATAGTAATAATTATAATAATAATTAATAATGATAATTAATAATGATAATTAATAATAATAATATATAATAATAATAATAAACAATAAATAATAAAAAAAATTAGCTATTAACAATAAATTAAAATAATAATGGTGTAATTGATTAATGAATTACTAAAATTTAATATATTATTTAAATATTCATATTTTTGTGAAAAATACATTAATATGAAAAAAAAAAAAAAAAAAAAAAAAAAAGAAATAGATGAATACATATAGTAATACAATTTTAAAACAAAGATTCTTTATTATTAATAATAAGTTATATTATTCATATAGGTGATATTTATTACAATAATTAAATAATTTTATTAACATTCTTTATTATTAATTAATTTGATGACCAAAAATTTTAATTGTTTATATTAGTTATTCTATGATAGCTTTTTTTTTTTATTTTTATTTTTGTATTCTTATTTAACCTATTATAGTGTCAAAAAAAAATTTTTTTTTCGTTTAGTTAAAAACAATCATAAACAAAAAATCAAAAATCAAATCAGAAAATATGGATATAAATAATTTTTAATGTCATAAACATATTGAATATAATTATTATTAATTAACTTAATATTGATATTTTTATTCAACAATATAATAATGCTTGACCAGATTGATAGAAACGTTTCTTTAATCTATCAATCATGCTATAAGCAGTTTTACATCCTCGGAGATATTCTTTATTTGATTTTTCTAAATTATTTATTATAATAGAGTGAACAGCATTGTCTGATTTTATTTGATTTTTAAAATTGAATTTCATTCTCAATGTAGGAATCTAAATCATTGGCAATTAGATGTCTTTTTAAAGGCTCATACCAATCTAAGAAATATTCTTTATTTAATATGAAATCTTTAATTTCAAAAACGGATTTCGTTATATTTCCATACTATTTATTAATGATAATTCTTTTATCATTAGATTCATCATCTTCATAAGAAGAGATCGATTCATTGTCCTTATTATCAGTTGGAGTCGATGAACTCGAACTCTCTTCAATATGATTATTATTGTTATTCTTTGATTATTCTTGTTATTCTTTCTTTTAGCCAGCCATTCTTTGAAACATTAATAAAAAAAATAATTAATTATATTTTAAAATGATTAGAATCATTGAAACGTTTTAAAAATTAAAATTAATAATATGTCTCATGGTATTTGAGACTCTTAATCTGTTAAGGAGTCATTATAAGTTATGATATGTACACTACAAAATGTATTATTATTCAATTAAATTTTATTTATTATTTATTAATTTATATGATTTAATAAAATATTTAAAAAGACTCAAAAGTATTTTATTTATTTATTATTTAATATATATTATTATTTGAAATTATGAAATTGTTAATTGTAATAAATAATAATTTTGATATAATTATAAAATTGATAATTGTATTTTAATTTAATAACTTTTATGAGAAAAGATAAAAAAAATAATAATAATAATAGCTCGTTGAATTTAAAATAAAAATATTTATAATAAAATTAATTGTTTGTAAAAATAACCTTTTATTAATTTCAATAATATTTATATTATTTTAAAATAATTGTATTAATTATATTATTTATATATTGAATTTAATGTTAATTTATTATATTACATAATAAATTTATTTTTTTACAAAAAAATAGAGTAATGAAAAAAAAGAAGTAAATATATATATACAATCATATATATAAAATATATAAAAAAATTTGTATTTTCTATTTATTTTGTAATAGCTAAAAAAAATTTTTTTTTTTTTTTTTAAACTAAAACTTTTTTTCTACGATAATTAGAAAAAATTTATATTTAAAAAATTAATTTAATATAAAATTATTTTCCTTTAGTAGAAAAATTCTATATATAAAAATTTAATAATTTATAAAATTAATACTAATTTTTTTTTAAATAAAAATTAGTTTAATAATTTATAAACTTATTACTATTTTTCTAAATAAAGAATTAATTTAAAAATTTCTTTAAATTTTAACTAATTCTTTTTTTGCTTGTTTTTATCGCTTTTTCTCTTTTAGCATTTAGATGGAAGACCACACCAATTTCCATTTTCTAATGCCCATTCTTTATCATTTGTTGTATCAATAACAGGTAAACATTTACTACAACATGGATATCCATAAGCTTCAGCCCAACATTTTTTAATCTTTTCAACACATTCATTGGTTATACTACACCTATTAATTTAAATATTTAATATAAAAAAGTAATTTTAAAACAAATTATTAATCATTAAGTTAAAGCTAATATTTTATTATATATATATATATATTTAAAAATTTTTTTGTTGTTATTGATATTTACCATTCACCATTTTCTACACCCCATTTATCTCCATCATCAAGAACAATATTACATGATTTGCAACATTTATACATTGATGCATTTGGACATAAAGCATTAGTACTACTTGAATTAGTTGGTATTTCTTCTAAATCAAGATCTAATCCAGAATCAACAATATGTTTGTTCTTGTTTTCATTACCAATATTCTTTACATCATCACAACTATTGTGGTAATATATAGAAAAATAATTAATATATTTATTTTATTTTATTTAAGTATTTAACTACTAATATATATATATATATATTAAATATGATATGATTTTATTACGTTAAACCAATAAAGTTGTCGTAAACGGTGGAAATTAATTCACCATCCTTTGTATCTTCTTCAATTTCCCACATCATCATACCTCCTAAATTTCTTTCGATTACATAATCAGCTTTAATTTTCACTGATTCTGGATCATCATAAGTAATAAATTGTCTTGAAACTTTATTATATAAGTAAGGAACACTAGATTTTGAATCCCATACACGAATCCAATCACCAGTTGCATCTTTGAAACTAGATTGTAAAATTTGTTTACGAAGATTTTTATATTTCCAAATACCACTGTATCTTCCTGATTCTGCATTCATGCTATTTTTTTTTTCATATAAAAAAATTGTATATATTGTTAATTAGTAAATGTTATATATTAAAAATAATCAATATTAAAAAAAAAAAACAGATAAAATTAATAATACTTACACATCTTCTTCATCACCTTTTGGGAAAGAATTGGATGGTACTTGAAGTAAACCATTATTATTAGATGTACTTGAAATCCATGATATACCATAAGAAGGAATACCAATAACAATTTTGTTAGATGGAAATTTAGCATTCATCCAATTTTTAACAGCACCTTCTACAGAAAATCCACTATCATTTCCTCCAGTTGGGTATAGTGAAGATTGATGTGATATAATATTTGACCAACTTCCATTAAACTTTTTTTTTAATAAATTTTAAATAGAATCAATAAACAAATATATACATAAGTAAATAAATATATAATAATAGAATATATTTAATAAAATATTAGTAAGATTATATATATATATATTTTTTAAAAAAAAAATAAAAAGAAAAATAATTGAATTAATAATTAAATAATTACATCATAACACATAAGATTAATATAATCTAATATTTCGGCAAATTTAGATAAGTCTTGTAATGGTTGATAGTTCACAACAAATAAATTGAACGTTACAGCAGTTGAAATAATTTTTGATTTACCAATAGCTTCACGTAATTCTTGCATCAATTTTAATAAATTATAGGTATCATTTTGGGCATCAAAACTATAGCAATAATAATAAAATAATAATAATAATAATAATAATAATGATAATTATAATAATAATAATAATAATAAAAATAATAATAATAATAATAAAAATAATAAAAAAAATAATGATAATGATAATAATAAAATATTAATATTTAAATATACATCAATTTATTTATTAGTATCATTATATTATTACAGTACTTACCTATCATAAAAAGCACCAGGTACTCCTGGGTGTTCCCAATCAATATCAATACCATCAGCACCAGTACTTTCTAACATCGATTTAACACTACTTATAAATTTGGATCTGTTTGCAGGATTTGATGACATAACTGAGAAATATCTACTTCCAGTCCAACCACCAACAGACATTATAATTTTAACATTTTTATTTCTACTACGAGCAGTTTCAATCAATTCTAAAAACTTAGCAGAGTCATATTTTAATGAATAATTAGTTGGATCAATTTCACCAAAGGCTAAATTATTGTGAAAATTAAATATTAAGAAAATTAAATATTAATTTTTTTTATAGTATTAATTATATTTTAATATAAAAATTTTAAAATTTAAATAATTAAAAAATAATAATTAAAAGAAAACTTTTTTTTTTCTGTACCATAATTTATATGAGTAAGTTTGTTAAATGGAAGATCCCTTGGTGGATAGTTATAGTACTTCCATTCTGGATAATAAATAATAATTGATTTTGCTAAATTTGAATCTTTACATTTAGTTTCAGTATCAGATGGAGGATTTGGTAACGAAACCATATCCTTTCCATTATTTGGAATAACAGGAGCAGCCATATTATTACATCTACCAAATTCAGGTTGACAATTATTATCACAATAATCACTTGTTACGCCACACCAACCATATTGTGAACTTTTAATTATAATTATAATAAATACATATTTTAATTAATATTAAACGATATATATTAATATTGTGAATATATATATATTATAAATTAACTTTTTTATTTATTTATTTATTTATAGAATTACCAGCATAAACCATCAGGACATTTTCCATAATCTCTTCCACATAACTGAGCTTTACTTAAAGAAGCAGAAAATAAAATAAATATTTCAAATAAATTTATAATTTTTATCATTTTTCTTTAATTTAATTGTTAGATTGCTTTTTTTTTTTTTTTTTTTTTTTTTTTATAATATTTTTAAATAAATGATATGAAAAAAATCCTTCAAATTTACACTTTTTTGACAAAATTTAAATATTATTATACTAAAATAAATAATATTATTTACAGAATTTAATATATAATATTTATGATTTTAATTTTTATATTATTATTTTAAAATAAATAAATAAAAAGAAAATTGAGAAAATTGATTCTATTTTATATAGAAAAAAAATATTGTATTATATGTTATAATGGGGCATTAGTAATATAATAAATATTAATTTTATTATTATTTCTTTTAATTTATGTTTATATTAACATTTACTAATTAAATTTAATTATTAAACTTTCAATAATAAGAATTGTTTAATTAATTATAAAATTAGATATATATAAATTTAAAATATATTAAATTAATTAAAGATTCTGATATAAAATTCTTTTTTTTTTTTTTTTTTTTTTTAAAAAAAAAAATATAATGTAATATTCCATATACGGCAAAATAAATATTACATTCATTATTAGCTCGAGAATTTTTATAATAGCCCGAAATTATTTATATATTAAAAATTTCTATTTAATAGTCAAAAGTATTTGAAATTTTGAATTATTTTTAATATAAAGTTTATGTTGGGTTAATTTAATTTATTGGGATTGATTGTATATTACTATAATTTTCCTTTAATATACAATAAAGTTATAAATAAATAAAAAAATATAATAATTTTTATTCGTTCAAAATTTATTATAATTTAAATTCAAATAATTATATAGATTTTTTTCATAAAATATAAAAATAAATTTAGATAGACCGCATATAATATTAAAGTAAAAAGAGAAAAAAAGAGTGTTACAAAACAAAATTAAATTTTAAAGTAAAAAAAAATTAATTATTTATGAAAAGTACATTTAATAATATAGTTTTAAATAATTAAAATTAAAATAATAATATAATTTTTTAAATTTTGCTTATAAATAATTATATTACTAATATTAAAATTTTTATTAAATAGAAGGAAAAACTAGTAAATGATTAAAATTTAAACACTTTATAGAATTATATTTTTAGCATCAGTTATATTTTTAGCATCAGTTATAATTAACCTAGTAATTTATATATTTTAATATTAAAAAATAATAATAATTTCAATAATTATGTACGATGTATTTTATAACATACCATGGTACTGCTTTATTCATTTAAATAAAATAATCAAAAAATATGAATTAAAAGTTAATGAAATATATGATTTTTTTTTTTAAAGAAATGAATCTAAATAGATAAATAAATAATATATATTATATATATATAATAAATATAAATAAAAGTTAAATTTCTTTAATGATATAAAAAAATATATATATATTTATTTCTTTTTTGTAGGCAAGAATTTTTATATTAATTTATTATAAAAATATTTTATTACTTCAATTTCAAAATTTTTATATTTTAATAAATTTTATATTATAAAAAAATATATTATAATTTTATATTATAATACAATATTTTAAAATTAAAATATTAATTGATTAAAATTTTCTCTTTGAAATTCAATATTTAAAAATTGAAAAATAAAAAATTTTATTATTCATTAAGTAATGTAAATTATTTAAAATTAAAAACACTAGATATAATATAGTTTATTTTAAATAAAATCTTAATATTTCAAAATTTGAAATTAATTTTAAATGTTTAGTTATATTTTATAATTTAATCATCAATAATTAAATTATTAAATATAATTTTTATAAAGTAAAGTTCTTACTGTTTATGTAATGAATTTTATTTTAAATTTTGAATGATAATGATAACAACAATAATAATAATTAATGTTATTAAATTATATAATTTAACCAAATCCTTTTTATTATTTTTAATTTTTTTTTTTTTTTAATATTTATATATAAATTAATATATAGCTCTTTAATTCAACATAAATTATATATATAAATAAAAATATATAAATAACCTTTTGACAAAAAATATATGTTTAATATATCATAATTTAAATAATAATATTAATTGTATTTAATATTATATTAAATTTTAAACTAAATAAATTAAATAAAAATGATAATTAATATTAATAATAATTGTAATAAAGAAAATAAGATATCTTATATATTAAATTTTTATGATAAAAAAATTTATAATTATTAATTTTAATTATAATTTTTATATTTTTGACTTTTTAGGATCTATATATACATTTTTTAATATATAATTTAATAATAACTGTTTAATTTAATATAAAAATCATGTATATAATAATTTTAATTATAGTTAATTCAAATTAATTAAAATAAGGTATTATATATTTAATTTTATCATAAAAAAGTAATATATAATTTTTTATGATAAAATCAAAAAAAATTTTTAATTAATTATATATTATTATTTTTATTTTTAATATATTAAATTAACTATATATTCAAAAAAAAAAAAAAAATAAAAAAAAGGAAGAAAAAAATTTTTAATTACAATATTTTTTTTGATAAATATGTTTTATTTATTTTTAATTTTTAACACTTTTTTAATTATTATAAAAAGCAAATAAAACGTTTTATTATTAAAGTTTATTTATTAATATTTATTATTTTAAATATAGTTACAAAGATAAAAATGTATAAAAATGTATAAAAATGTATAGCAATTTTTTTCATATTTATACTAATTGTGGCTTGATAATAATAAAATGAAAAATTATATTAACAATGAATTAAATAATGTATTTCAAATATTAAGAGATTAATTATTTATTTAATTTTTATATATAATTAATTACTATTATATTTATTTATTTATTTAGTTATTATCATTTAATTAATTTTTTAATTTTATTTTTTTATTTTGTTAAATTTTTATTTTGAATTATTTTTTTTCTTATTGATTAAAATTAAAATATGAGAGATATAAATATTCATTAAATTTTATTTTACAGTTATCGTTTGCTTAAAATAAATATTATAAAGCCTTATAATGTATCATTATTTATAATGCATTATTTATTTTTAATTAAAATTTATTATTGATTTTGAATGCTTTTATTATAATAAATATAAATGTTTCATTTATTTAATTAATATTATTTATTTATTCATAATTGAAAAAAATATAATACCCATAAAATAATATATATTTTATTTGTTGAATATTTAAAAATATTCATAAATATTAAAAAAATTTATTATTATTCTTTTTTTTATCTATATTATTAATATCATTGATTACAAGAAAATAATAATAATAATAATAATAATAATAATAATAATAATAATAATAATAATAATAATAATAATAATTACAATAGATTAGATTTTTAAATACCAAAAATCTTATTTACAAATATACTCATTTTTGTACCATTAACATCTTTAGTGAGAGCGTCAGCTAACATTTCTTTTGTATCTTTGTATTCTAATTTTACTTTCCTTTTTACTATATTATCTCTATTAAAATGAAATCTAATATCTATGTGTTTTAACTTTGTATTGATTTCACCATTTTCAATAGTTATTTTACTTGCTAAATTATATGTGAAGATGGTAATTGTTTTATTATAATTTATTAATTTTTTTAAAATATTTCTAATCCATGGAATCTTTTTAATAATCGGATGTTCTAATGTATTCCGCTTCTACTATAGACGTAGCTACATATGTTTGTTTTTTAGAAATCCAGCATATGGGACTGTTTCCCATAAGTATTATTCCGCCAGACGTAGATTTCCTGTCATTTAGATCACCTCCAAAATCGGCATCAGTGTATGCTATTATTTCCCCTTGTCCATCATATTCAATTTTATAATCTTTAGTACTCTTTATATATCTGAAAATATTTGTTATTTTATTCCAGTCTGATATTGTGGGTTTTTCTGATTTTCTGGCAGCCTTGTTCACGGAAAATGCGATATCTGGCCTTGTGCATTTTGATAGATATATTAAGGAACCTATTGCACTCTTGTGGATTGCTTTATTGAAAGGTTTATTATTTTCAGAGATAGTGTTGTCTCCTGTGCATAGTGTTTTTCTTTTTCTCATTTTTTTTATATTAAATTTGTCTAACATATTATTTATAAAACTATTTTGTGATATAATATATTTATTCTTTTGTTTTTCAATTTTTATACCAAGTATGAATTCAGCTGGTCCACAATTTGATATTTTAAATTTTTCTTTAATTTTTGTAATTATATTTTGTATTTCTTTGTCTTCACCAGTTATGATCATATCGTCTACATATAGACCATATAGACCAATGATGCATTTGGTTTTATTATTTTTTGAATAATTAAATATATACTTTTCAGATTTTATTTGTTTAAATCCATTTTTATTTAAAAATTTTGTAATCGTTTGGTTCCAGTGCCTACCGGATTGTTTTAATCCGTATAGTGCTTTATTGAGTTTCCAGAATCCCCTCCCAAAGTTAGTATCTCCTAGAGGAATAGTAGTGTATATATCAGTATCTAATAGAGCGTTGAGATACGCAGCTTTAATATCTAATTGGTTGATATTCCAATTAAACTTAGCTGCTAAACCGATAATAAGCTTTAATCCATCAATGTTTAAGGTAGGAGAATAAGTAAGTTCATAATATTCATAAATAATATACGTAACATTGTAAATTAATAATTTATAAAAAAAATTATTTTAAAAAAAGTTAAAAAATATTTAAATCATGTTTTTAAAAAAATAGTATACATACATATATGTATACTAAATTTTATAAATTAGTTTGTATTATTTTTTATATTTCTTTTTATTATAGCAACAACAGCCTATTATTATTGCTATAATGATTACAATTATTAATACTCCTATAATTATTAATGCTTCAAAATATGATTGTACGCCGTCGGAATCGGAAGGACCATCAGTTTGAGATTGACAAGTATTATTAGCACAATGCTTTGAAGAACATTCATTGTCTTCATTACAAGTATCATCTGGTGCCTTACCACAATACATATATACAGTTGGATCTAAAAACCATCTTCTTTTATAAATATTACTACAATGAACAATTGGTGTTTCATCATAAAATATACAATGATTTTTATAACATTTATTTGACAAACATTCTGAATCTTCACTGCATTCAGAACCATTACAATCATCTGTATCAATATAATCTTGAGTACAAGTTCCAACATTATATTTTGTTATATTACCATTTTCATCTGGAATATCAATAAAATTATCATTATAAATATGTATTTCACCAACACAAATATCATTTTTACAATAGTAATTAGTATAATAATTATCTTTCATTTTTAATATCTCTTCTTTAGTATCAGCATTAGTAGTAACAATAGATTTAATTATTTTTAAATAAAGTAATATTAATATAATATTTCTAATATAGGCTATTACATACATTTTATAAATATTTAATATTTTTATAGTAAATATTAATTTATTATTTTTTTTATAAAATTGTTATTTATATATTAAAAATAATTTATATTGATATAATTTTTTTTTCAATTTTTCATTTTTAAAAAAAGTAAACTAATAAAAAAAATATATTTTAATTTTAAAAAAAATCATTTACTTTTATATAAAGAAAATACAATAGTTGATTATTATTAAAAATAGAAAGTTTTTAATAAAATACGGATTAATAATATTTTAATTAAAATTTTATATATTTTATTAGGTTTTTTTTATATATATATATAATATTTATTGTATAAATAAATAAAGTTAAAGTTCGCGATAATTGCGGCTGTAAAAAAAGAAAAAAAAAATATATAATATTTATAATTATTTACTGCATTATCTATAAATTTAAAATAATTTCAAGTACAATTATTTTTATTTTTTATATATATCTTACTAATTTATACTTTTAAAATGTTTTATAATTAATTATCTATATTTTTTTATAAAATATTCAAATTATATTTTTGGAAATAATTAAAATAATTTAATGAAATAAAAAAATAATTAATAGTAATTATAATAAATTATTTTTTTTTTAAAAAATGATAAAGACACAAATTTAATAAAAATTTTTTATAATTAAATTTAATTGTATTTCTTTTTTACAATTTTTTCATTTATTTATTTTTTGTTAATGATAAATTTATATTATATTTTTTTACCTTTAGAATTTTTTATAAAATAATTTAAACTATAAATATTTTTTTTATTTTTTTTTTGTTAAATTTATTAGATAGCATTAAATACCATAGATCAATAATATTTTTATTCCAGATTCCAAAAAAAATTTTTTTTAACATAAATAATTAAAATAATTTAACTATCCTTAAAATAATGCCTATATAAAAAATATTTAATTAAATAAATTAATAGTTTTATTTAATCTACTAATTTAAAATAATTTAATTATATAAAGAAATTTATTGAATTTAAATTAAAAATTATCAATATCAAGGATGAAAGTAATGCAGAGGCAGTGGCTAATTATTCATCAATTTACATAAAAAATATAATGCCAACCGTTATAAATTTTATCAGTCAATATTTAAATGTTTTCTTACTAGATCATTATTACATTTCTATTTATGATTTAATAAAAGAAATACCAATATTAAATGAATCCATACTTGAAAAATTTATCGAAATTATTTCGAGTAACCATATTATTATGAATAATCGACTTACAAATTATTCTAAGTATTACCAGCCGCTCATTTAAATTTAATTAATAATTATATGAAGGATAAAAACGACGTTGATGAAAATACCAATGATCCTATTCTAAATGAAAGAAATAATATTGGTCCCTTTGATTTTCCAAAAAATCTTATTAATAATAGTAATAATGATCTTATGAAAAAATAAAAATAATTATCAAAAAATAAATGCATCGGATTTACGAAATCTTATTCAATTAAATGTAAAAAATAATAGTAAAGGTGATATTATAAACTTAAAAATAACTGAAATATTATAAATTGTTACTAATCATAGCATAGAAGATTACTGTGAAGAAAGGACAAAACAAGCATTTATTTTATATGACCTGTTATTGTCTTATCCTCTCTATATAAAGTTAATACGTAAAACCATTATTGAAAAGTGGAAAGCTAATTAAATTAATTGAGTATAATCTTATTTTACCTATATAAATTAATTAATTCTATTTAATTAATTTAATTTTAAATTAAATTTAATTCTTTAATAATAAAAATAAAAATAAAAAAAAAAACTGTTTTAAAAAAGCTAATTATATATCTTTACAATTTAAATTTATAATAAAATATTTAAAATAGATAATGCATTGATTAAACAAATGTTAATAATACATATAATTTAAAATAAAATAGATTTTGTCCTTAAAAAAATAAATAAAATAGATTGTGTGCTTAAAGAAATAAATAAAATAGATTGAGTCCTTAAAATAAATAAATAAAATGGATTGTGTTATTAAAAAATATATATATACATATATATATTAATTAAATAATAATATTATTTATATGAATTTAATTATTCAAATAAAATAATTTATGTCATTTCACCATTAATTAATGCATGAAACCATAGAGTGTGTGTCATTTCGCAAAAGTTTCATTTCGGAAAAGTTTCATTTCGCAAAATTTTAATAAATAGATAAATAAATAATAAAATAAATAAATAAATAATAAAAAAATAAAAAAAAATTATAAAATATAAAATATAAAATAAAAAATATAAAATAAAAAAAAAAAAATATAAAAAATATAAAATAAAAAATATAAAATAAAATAAAAAAAAAGATAAAATATAAAAAAAAAAAAAAAAAAAAAAAATAAGAAAAAAAATATAAAAAAAAAATATAAAATATAAAATAAAAAAAAATAAAAATAAAAAAAAAATATAAAATAAAAAATATAAAATATAAAATATAAAATAAAAAATAAAAAAAAATATAAAATAAAAAATAAAAAAAAATAAAAAATAAAAAAAAATAAAAAATAAAAAATATAAAATATAGAAATATAAAATAAAAAATAAAAAATAAAAATATAAAATATAAAATATAGAAATATAAAATATGAAATATGAAATATGAAATATAAAATATGAAATATGAAATATGAAATATAAAATATAAAATATAAAATAATAAATAAAAAAAAAAAATATAAAAAAAAAAAAATATTTAATATAAAATATAGAAATATAAAATATAAAATATAGAAATATAAAATATATAATAAAAAATAAAAAAAAAATAAAAAATAAAAAAAAATAAAAAATAAAAAAAATATAAAATATAAAATATAAAATATAAAATATAAAATATAAAATATAAAATATAAAATATAAAATATAAAATATAAAATATAAAATATAAAATATAAAATATAAAATAAAAAAAATAGATACCATCTAAAATCATCCTAACTTTGTGCTACTTTTAACTCCCTTTTTTTATGATGTCCTCATCTTTTTTTTTTTTTTTTTTTTTTTTTTTTTTACTGAATTATTTATAAATATTTCTTTTATTAAAAAAATTTATTAGTAATTTAAGATTTTTTTAAAATACTGCGCAAGGACTTAAAAGGTGTAAAATGATCAATTAATTATTTATATATTATTTTTTAATCTTTATAATAAATATTTTTTAATTATTTTTAATTTTAATAGTTATATTTTAAATTATTATCCTTTACATCTTTTAAATTATTAATACTTATTTTTTTTATATATATAAAATTCTTATATATATTTTAAAAAATTATAAAACGTTTAAAACATATGATAAAATATTTTATTTTTTTAAAGCGTTAATTCTAATGAATATTTATTATTATATAATGTATATTTATATTTATTATGTATATATATATATATTGTATATATATATATATTTTTTTTAAAAATTTAATTTTAAAATTTATTTATTTATTATAGTTTCATTTATTTATTTTCATTTATTTAGTTATTTATTTAAATTATATATAGTATTTATTTATTTTATTATTAATTTATTTATTTATTAAAAATTTTGCGAAATGAAACTTTTTATGTAAATTTTCCGAAATGAAATTTTTCGAAAATGCTCGAAACCATATATATATATTATTTATAACTTAAATTTAAAACTAATATTTAAATTTCATTAAATTTTCAAAGAAAATATTATTATTATTATTATTATTATTATTATTATTATTATTATTATTATTATTATTATTATTATTATTATTATTATTATTATTATTATTATTATTATTATGAATTAAAAATAAAATTTTAATTTTTATTACGTTTACTTCTACATTTGATGGTATTTTTAACAAAAACAATATCTACAAAATAATATATTTGGTAGTATAAATCTTAGCCTTGATTGATTTTCCTGCCATTTCTCTATCCCAGTAAAAGTTTACAATTAATTTTTCGATGGAAATTTGTCTAATTTGTCTGCTAAAATTTTACTTTCTTTATCCCATACATAACTTCCATAATGTAATATATCTCTATATAAATCAGCGATAATACATTTCGAGTTTTTTCATTTTTAAAAACATCTTGTCAGAGCAATTGCACATTTCTCCGAAAGAGGAGGAATGTTACGCTCATTAGAAATACAATAAAGGAATGTAAAGCTATTCCCATTAGAAAATCCTTCAATCCAGTATAATCCTGTACTTCTCGTTCTTTCTTTGTTAGATCTTGTTAAAGCACATAATACAATTCATCTGCAAAGAGATATCCACAACAACGTTTACTACTAATAGAGATTCCATATTTATCACATTCAATAAAAATATCATTAATTAATAAGTTAAATAAAATTGGTGAGAGGGGACAATCTTGACGAACACCTTTTTTAATATTAAATGACTCTAGTACATCTGATATAGGTTATTCCTTTTCCATCAACTCTCAATAGATCTGGAAAAACAGTTCATAGTCATAAATTTGGTTGTTATTGATTATTATATGTCAATTTTATAATACTTATTTTTTTTTTTTTTTAGACAGGGAAGAGAATACACTTCCATAAATTTATTAATTTTATTATAAAAAATACATGTAGGTGAAAAGTACATTATAAATTAAAAATAAAAAATAATAGTTAAAAATTAAAAAATAAAAAAAACTCAAAAATGCAATATATTTCGGCAAGATATATTATGTGGGAATTTTCCCTTCCTAATGAGTAAAAAAATAATAAAACCTAGAAGTAACATCTTTAAAATAGATAGTGTGGTGTCCATTAAACTCTCCCCGGATTCTTCATTTATTGAACTACTAAGGTGAGATTTACCCTTCGTGGAAATAGATGATGATTTTGTATTATCATTATGCCTTACAACGTCAACGCTATTGGTTAAGTTTGGTATTTTAGAATACCTATCAAATAATAGCTTAAACGAACTACTTATGATAAGTATTACGCTAGTTAAGAATTCCGTCAAGCCCACAATTTTTGGAACAGATGACTCATTTTATAATGCTTAAAATATTTATTTTTTTTTTACTTAATATAATGTTTGTAGAGACTAAACTAAATCTTTTATTCAATTCTATTATATTAAATTATATTATATTATTTGGAAAAGTAAAATAGAAATAATGGCATTTAGAATTTTTTTTACAATAAAATCATCTTTATATGGATAAACATATTTATTAACTGTAAATAAAATTCAAAAGTATGTAGTATAATAACATAATAGAATATCAAGTAAAGTTTTCCGATTTTTAAAATTAAAAAAGACTATTGATAATATAATAATTATTACTTCCATTTTATACTATATTAGTGAAATTTTTTAAATAAACATTAAATTTAATTTATAAAATAAAATAGTATATTTTTAAAACTTTTATTTAATATTATTTAAACTTTATAAAAAAATATTTTTTTATTACATACATATTTAATACATATTTTTAAAACACATCATTATTTTTTATTATTTTATTTAAATGCAATAAATATAATGCTAGTAAAAAATTAATTCATATCTTTTACAAAATTATTTAAATAAAAAATCTAAACTATAATTTAATTATTTTATATATGTATCATTTTTTTATTAAATTTTTTTTTTTGCGTTTCTATTTATATATTATTACGATAATTATTCTTTACTATCTTATAAAATTATATTAATTTTTGATTTGTGCGAATTTAAGCCTTACTAGCCATCTTAGCATCCATTTCATCAATACTAAGACCCTTACATTCAATAACATAAAATTGAGCGTAAACCCAGGCAAGAAGACAAGCGGCAGCGAAAAGAAGGAAAGTCTTAGTAGACCATGCTTTCATAAGAGCTGGACCAACAAAGGCAATAATCCAGTTGTTGAGGAAGTTAGAAACAGTACCGACAGCAGATCCCTTAACTCTGACACGAAGTGGGAAAACTTCAGCTTGGTAAACCCATGGAACTGGACCCCAGGTCCAGGCGAAAGAGAAGACGAATAAAAAGACAGAAGCAACAGCAAGATATTGCCAGACTTTACCATTGTCAGTTTGAGTAGAGCAAGCCCAAGTAGAAATGTGGAAGACCATCATCATAAGAGATCCAATAACTAATAAAGTTTTACGACCTAATTTTTCAATACCCCACATACCTGGGAAAGTGGAAATGAAGTTAACAAAGTTATTAATAATTGGAAGAACGACAGTAGACATGAACTTAGAGAAACCAATATCATCATAAATTTGAGATTGATAGTACATAATGACATTAATACCAGTCCATTGTTGGAAAAGTTGCATTAAGAAAGTAATGAAAGTACGACGACGAATAACTGGACTGAAAAGTTCTCCGAAGGATGAAGAACCAGCAGCACGAGTAGCAGCAACATCTTCTTGAATAGCCTTAAGTTCATCTTGGACAACAGCGTCAGTAGTAGTAGCAGCATTAAGCTTAGCTAATACTTCGACAGCTTCTTCATCACGATCTTTAGAACATAACCAACGTGGAGACTTTGGAAGGAAGCACATAAGAGTAGCAAGTCCAAGACCTGGAACAACTTGGAATAAAAGAGCAAATCTCCATTCAAAGTTTGGAACTTCGTCCCAAATGTGTTGGTTAGCTCTGGATGCAGTATCACCTAAACCGGCTGGAGTAGAATTAGTATAGTACCAGACGATTGAGTTAATAATGGCAGCAACAATAATACCAAAAGTAGTCATAAGTTGGTAACAAGAAGAAAGAGTACCTCTAATCTTAGCAGGGGCAACTTCAGAAATGTAAGTTGGACAAAGGACACCATTACAACCAATAGAAAGACCTGTAATAAGACGACCAACAGCAATCATAATCCATGAACGAATTGATAAACCTTGAATGATAGCACCACAGGTGAAAATACATGCTCCAATCATAATGGTTCTTTGACGTCCGAATTTCTCACCAAGGTAAGTAGCCATAAGAGCACCACAAAGAGCACCAAGAACGAAACTAGAGGTAATAATACCTTCAAGAGTAGCCTTGTTGTTAGCTTCTTCTAACTTACGATACATCATTTTACTCTTATCAGTTGTATCCTTACCATTTTCATCAAGAGCATTTCCATTCCAACTATGGAATTTGAAGAAAATACGGAATGCATCCATGACAAGAACGACGTTCATTACACCAACTTCATAACCGAAAAGAAGACCACCAAATGAGGCAGTAAGGGCTACTAAAAATTGAAAACTGTTCATTTCTTAATTTTTTTTATTTTCTATTTCTATAATTATTAATCCTTTTTAATTTTATTATTTACTATTTAGATAATAATTACTTAGTTTTTTTAAAAAATTTGAAGAAATTGATTTAGTATTTATAGGTAATTGAAATTTTCTAATATTATCAATATTAATATTAAAATATTGTCATTGATATATAAAAATACTCATGAGTACTTTACTAAATTGTTTAATCCAATTAGATTTTTTTAATTTCTATTAAAATCTATTATAATACTTTCTATTTATTATATATATGATTTATTAATAAATTTTTAATATATTTTAATAAAACAATTTAATCCAATTAGATTTTTTTAAATTTCTAAATAAAATTTTATATAATACTTTCTATTTATTATATTTATGATATATTAATAAATTATACTTTCAAATATATAACATTCTAGTTTTGTATTAAATATTTTATTGACGGCTATTCATTACAAGAATTACAAATAACATTAACGTTACACGATAATCTAATATATACACGATATTAAAAATTATGATTTATTTAAAAATTTTTATTTTTAAAACTTTATTTTTAAATAGTATTTTTTTTTTCCTTATTTAATGAAAAATTTTAATTATAGGAGAAATTTATTTTAATATAAATTTAAAGAAAAGAT
Source organism: Neocallimastix lanati (nom. inval.) (assembly GCA_016946835.1). Taxonomy (NCBI): domain Eukaryota; kingdom Fungi; phylum Neocallimastigomycota; class Neocallimastigomycetes; order Neocallimastigales; family Neocallimastigaceae; genus Neocallimastix; species Neocallimastix lanati (nom. inval.). The sequence continues at coordinate 807,200 of JACVTC010000080.1, read as the reverse complement.
TTCATTGTATATTTTATTAAAGATTTTTGATATTAATATGGTTTTTTCAATAATAATAATATTCTTATATAATAATAAATAATGTTTTTATTAATATTTGATATGATTTTTTAACTTCGAAAAAATATCAATTACTATAATAATGTTTTTTTTAATATTTGATATTTTAATATTTGATATGATTTTTTAACTTCGAAAAAATATCAATTACTATATTATATATTTGAAATATAAAACAAATATTATCAGTAAATTAAAAATATGATTATAATTAATAAAATACTGAAACAAATGTTTTAATGACTTGAATATTAAAAATAAATTATTGTTTCAATTTAATAAATTAAATTTGATATTACTTAAAGATTTATAATATAATATATATAATCAGTAATTAAATTTTATAATAAAATATGAAAATATAAATTTTAATCAATTAAATAAAAGCATTAATAATCACGTGGAATAAATTTATGAATTATTAAATATATTTAATTGTTTATACTTTCTAAAATTTTTTATTATTATTTTTTTATTTCATTTTTTTTACAATATTTTATTAATTAAATTTTGTATTATTTTCCTAAAATTGTTAAACAAAATATTTTTAATAGTTAATATCTATTATCTTACGAATACTAAAATAATTTATAATTAATAAAATAAATAAAAATATATATTTTTCATTATTATAGTTATCCTTTGATTTTGTAATTTTTTTTTTTTTACTTATCATTTAATAAAGAAATATATTATAATTAGTAATATTATTTAATAAAATAATAATATAAAAGAATAATAATAATTAAACCTTCATTATTATTAATTATGAATTATACATATAATTTTTTCATATATTACTTTTTTATCATCAATATCAAAATTATATCATTCATAGTATTTCATAGCTGTTTTGTTCATTGAATTAACTAAACTTGAAATTATTAATTAAATATACTGGTTTTTATGTTTATTTTTATCAAAAACTATGCTATATCATCTATTGATTAAACTTTCAAAATTTTAGATATATATCAACAATATGGTTTTTATATCAAAAATATGCAAAAATGCTATGATTTTAAAACCCAGAAAACACACAAAGAATCCGTTACGCAATACTGCTCACGGAAACAAGCGAGAAGATCGGTTACGGAACGCAGTGGAGCTGCATAGAGTTGTCGAGATTAGTTGGGAGTGAGCAGTATGTAGTAACCAAACAATTTAAAATAATATATTTTTTTTTTTTTTAATTATTATTATTAAATAATTATCTTTTATATAATAAAATCATAATTATTTTTAATCTTATTTTTACTATTATTATTTTTACTATTATTATTAATTAATATTTATTTATTATGTATCATTTTTAATTATTTATAAATATTCGATATTCATTAATATAACATATTATCATTATTTGTTATTTTTTTTATGTTTATAATATTATTTAATTACATATTTTTTATATTTTATTACAATTAATTGTTACAACTTATTATTTATTACTATTAAATATTAATTATTTATTAGATTTATTTATTTTTAATAGTTTTTATATCTCATTAGTTTTAATTTACCATATAACAACTTTATTGTTCATTTAATTATTTATATATTTAATTTTTTGTAAAAGCTTTTAATAATTACTTTATATAACTTATCTGTTGTCATAAAATTTTTTATTATTATTTTATAAATCAAACATTTAGTTTTACTTATATTTACAAACTTAACCCTTAAACTTTAACAACCAATAAATTTACCAAAATTTAATTTATAATTTGAAAAGTATATTAAAGTATATTAATAATATGTCATAAATAATAAAAAGGAAATATTGTCTTAGAAATTAAAAAAAAAATATAATTGGATTTATTAAATAATTTAGTAAAAAACTTTCCACCTTTTTCTAGCAGCTTGTCCTCTTGACTAGACTCAGTTTCTATGTTATTGAATGCAAAGGTCATAGTATTGATGAAATGAATAACAAGTTTGTTAGTAGGGTTTAACTGATAAAACTTGTAAAGGAAAAATTTTGTAGAATTAAAAAATTACTTGAAACAAAAAAAAAAAAAAAAAAAAAAATTATAAAAATTTTGTTTAAAATAGAAATATTAAAATATTTTGTAAAAATAATTAAATATATTTAAAACAAAAAAATGTTTTATTATTATTATTATTATTATTATTATTGTTGTTGTTGTTATTATTATTATTATTATTATTGTTATTATTATTATTATTATTATTATTATTATTGTTATTATTATTATTATTATTATTATTATTATTATTATTATTATTATTATTATTATTATTATTATTATTATTATTATTATTAAAGTATCATTAAATTTAATTAAAAAAAAAAAAAAAAAAAAAGAATAAATTATGATTGAATTTTGCTATTTTAAAATTTCTAAAGGTTATATATATAATATGTTAATTTTATAATTTGATGATTAATGTGTATGATTGACAAATATATAAAAATTAAAGTTTAAATTATCATTTATATAAATATTATAAAGATTTGCCAAATTAAATATATCTATTTTTATTTTATTAGAATCTGCAATAATACTTTTTTAATGGATGAATGAAATAATGAAATATAATTTATAATTTAAAGTACATATACCACTTTCAATTGTTATAATTTAAATCAAAATATAAATTATATTATTTTTTAATATATTAATAACGATTAATAAATAATGAAATATATTATATATATCAATATTATATAAATATGAATAATTTATAATTGTAAATACAAGTATATAATGATTTTCAAATTAGAAATTTTAAAAGAATTATTTGTACTTCTTTATTTTTAAGTCAACACTTTTTATATTTAAGTTTATATTTTCCATTTATTGTGAAATTCATACTAATTGTTATTTTTCCAAAGTCTAATATATTTAATTATTTAGAAAAGATTATAATCAAATAGTTTCATTTAAATAGTTATGTGTATCATATCAAAAATTATTTTAAAGCACTTTCTGGACCCTACAAATTATATATATTAAATATTCAAAGGATAAAAAAATATTTAAATTATACTTTTACTTTATAATAATATTAATAAAGTAATAATAGATGATATTTTTATTTATTAGCAATAATAATTTTAAAATTTTAAAATTTAAATATTTTAAAAGGCTTTTTAAAATTTAAATAATAAAATAGATTAATTTTATATTTAACAAATATTTTTTATATTTGATTTAGTTATAAAATATTAAACTTTTTTAATAATTATTATATTCAATACACAATTACTAAAATTAATTTATTAATATAAATTTTACCATTACTAATACTTTAAGTAGTATAAATACTTTTAAAAACTATTTTAATTAAATCTGTGTATTACAACATATTTTAATATTTTATTTAAACAGACCTTTTGAATATTATTATAAATTCATTTTATATTAAACTTTATTTCCACAAAAAAAGTATAAATAAGGCTCTTTCCATTAATATAAAATTGGTTAGTGGGAAGAGAAGAGTTTTATTTTTTTTTAATTTATTTTATTAGAACTTGCTTTACTAAACGAAAATAATAAAATATTTGTTAATGTTATTACTATGACATGACATAATTATTATAATAAAATAAAATAATTATTAAAAAAATGTTAAAGTTCAACATAATGTTTAAACTTTTTTACTTTAAAGTATTATAAATATTTATAATATTTGATAAAGTAATAATTTGTATGTAAAATATAAAAAGAAAATTTTTTTTATGAAATTAATATTTGGAGTCTTTTAAATACTTTATTAAATCATAAAAATTAATAAATAATAAATAAATTTTAATTGAATAATAATACATTTTGTTGTGTACACATCATATCTTATATTGACTCCTTAACAGATTAAGAGTCTCATATATCAAGAGACCTATTATTAATTTTAATTTTTAAACGTTTTAATGATTTTAATGACTTTATAATATAATTAATTATTTTTTATATTAATGTTTCAAAGAATGGCTAAAAGAAAGAATAACAATAATAATCATATTGAAGAGAGTTCGAGTTCATCGAATCCAACTGATAATAAGGACAATGAATCGATTTCCAATGATAAAAGGATTATCATAAATAAATATTATGGAAATTTAACTAAATCTGTTTTTGAAATTAAAGATTTCGTATTAAATAAAGAAAATTTCTTAGATTGGTATGAGCCTTTAAAGAGACATTTCAGTGCCAGTGATTTAGATATTTATATTGAAAAAGAAATCAATATTCAAATATAAACAGAGGTCAAATAAAATCGGACAATACTGTTCAATCTATCATAATAAATAGTTTAGAAAAATCAAACCAAGAATATTTACGAGGATGTAAAACTGTTTATAATATGATTGATAGATTAAAAAACCGTTTCTATCAATCTGGCCAAGCACTATTAAATATTCTTGAATATAAAATTATTAATCTTCTTAAGTTAATAAGCAATGACTATATTCAATATAATAATGAATTAAACAATCTTTTCGAACAATATAAATTTGAATCTAATAAACTAAAAAGAATTCCTTTTGATGAGGATCCTAAACTTTTATTTGCAGTAAATGAATTAGATAGAATTGGTATAAATTCAATTCTGACAATGGTACTGAGTATATCAACAAAATTTTAACTACCTATTTAGAAAATTTTGGCATTAATTTCATTCATTCAGTTCCTGATTACCAACAACAAAATGGTCGTGCTGAAAGCTAAAATCAAACACTTAATCGTTGCGCATCTACTCTATTAAACTCTGCTAAGCTACCCTACAAGTTTTGGGATTCCGCTATTCTTTGTGCTGCCTCTATAACTTGAATCCACATCAGAGTATTAATAATAAAATTCCAAATGAATTATTTTTCAATAAATCAGTTGATATTTCTCATCTTAAAGTTTTTGGATGTAAAGCATTTTTCTTAACAATCACAAAACGAATAAATTTGACAATAACTATAAACCTGATATATTTTTAGGATATGCACCTGACTCTCTTGGCTACAAAATTTTAGATATTTCTACTAACTCTATAGTTACTTCAAGAGATGTTTATTTTATGGAAGATATGCCTGGTACTATAAATACTACATTCTTTTGTGACAAATATATTGATTCTATTATTAATTTTAAGGATTCTTTAATTGAGGGGGAAAGTATAAATGATAATAATAATATTCATTCACAATTAAATAATCCTTTAAATAATAATAATTATAATAATACTAATAATAATAATAATAATAATAATAATAATAATAATAATAATAATAATAATAATAATAATAATAATAATAATAATAATAATAATAATAATAATAATAATAATAATAATAATAATAATAATAATAATAATAATAATAATAATAATAATAATAAAAATAATAATAATAATAATAATAATAATAATAATTATGATAATTACAAAGATATTTATAATAATGACAATAATAATAATAGTAATATAATTATTAATAATAATAATGAAACTAAAATAGAAGAAAATGAATATAATAGTGAATCTGATAATGAATTTTTAAATGAAAGAAAACTTAAATATATAAACAAGAAAAGATCACATAGCAATAATTCAAATGATTCAGATGAAGAATATTTAACTTCCAGAAAAGAAAAATTACAATCAGAAAGTAATAAAAGATTTAAAATTTTAAATATTAAAACAAATATCCCAACAACGTATCAACAAGCTATTAATTCACCAGAAAGTGAAGAATGGAAAGAAGCAATAGATGATGAATTAAAAAATATGTACGACAACAATGTTATGAAAGTGATAAAAAACATACCAGCTGACGCAAATATAATCGGTACTAAATGGGTCTTTGCCGAAAAGGATAATAAGAAGAAAGAGGCAAGACTAGTGGCTCTTAGTTGCTAGCAAGTTACTGGAGAAGATTTTATAGAGACATACTCCCTAACAGTCCAAGCAGACAGTCTAAGACTTACGATCGCTTTTGCATCAAAGTTCAATTGGGATTTGAAACAATTGGATATAAAAGCTGCTTACTTGAATGCAGATTTTGGAGAAAAGATTTATACAAAGATTCCTTATGGTGATAAAAATTTTAATACTAATAAATTCTGGCTACTTAAAAAAGCTCTTTATGGTTTAAAACAAGCTGGAAGAATGAGGTATAATGAAATATTACATTACTTAGTAAGTATAGGTTTTAGAAAATACAAAACTGACAAATGCCTCTTTAGGAAATATAATAAAAATAATAAATTAACATGTTTACTATAACAAAATATTATAATAAATATAATAACACTCAAAAAAACAAAAATTATTTTATTTTTTATTTATTTTTTTTTTTTTTTGTTATAATTATTTTATTAATTATATTTATTATAATACTATAAGCCGCAAGGGTTGATATAGTATTAATATTAAAAAAAGTTTTATTAAAAAATTAAGTTTTATTAACTAAACAAAATTAAAATAAAAAACACAAAGAAAAGAATATTTGTTAATAAGAATTTTACTCATATTTATATTTTTTTCAAAAGTTAAAGTTATTAAAAAATAAAAATAAAAGTTTCTAAAAAGTTCTTAAAAATCGAAAAATTTAGAAAAAATAGAAAACAATAGAATTAAGAATTTAATAGAATAAATTTTAATTAATTAAACACAAGAATTATCAAGAAATTCTAGTAATTTTTTGAACTATAAAGAATCTTCTAGATATTTTTTAGAATAAAACTATAAAATAATAATAAATGTGAATCGAACCCTAAGTAGTTTGATTCATGGTATTAGTTACTAACAACTATACCAGAAATAATATTTTTTAAATTTAATTATTTGTTTTAAAACTTTATTGAAAAATAATACTAAATATTAAAATAATAAAATAATTGTAATTATTAATTCTGTTATAACTCTCTCCCTTAGAGACGGATTCCAGACGTCTTAGGTTTTGGTTTATTTGGAAACTTCTTGTGGAATTCGGCAAGAAGTTTATTGCAATGAAGATTCTCAAAAGGTTCCCATGAGTTTTCAGAATCATCATAACCTTTCCAATGAATTAAATATTTAATTTTGTTATGAAATTTCTTTGAATCAAGAATAGATTCAACCTCATATTCTTTTTCTCCATTAAGTATAATAGGTTTTGGAGTTGGGATATTTCTTTCTGTAAATTCATTTTCATAGGCTGGCTCAAGAAGTGAAACGTGGAAAACTGGAAAGACCCTAAAAGAGTTTGGTAACTTTAATTTATAACTTACATCTGAAATTTTCTTTAAAATAGTAAATGGACCAGATTTCTTAGGAGCAAGTTTACCTTTTTTATTATTTATTAAATCATTCCTTAACAGCCAAACTTTTGAGCCAACTTTAAACTCAGGCGGAGACATATGTTTATCATCATAATATTTTTTTTGAAAATTAACTGCACTTTGAAGATTTTCTTTAAGTACATTTCTTAATTCTTTTAGGTCTTTAGCAATAATTTCAGCACGAGGGACAATAGAAACATCTGGAGTAGAAGGATCAAATTTAGGATTGAACCCATAATTAAGAAAGAAAGGAGTAGCATTTGCAGATTCTTGTATTGTGTTATTGTAAGCAAATTCTGCAAGAGATAAATATTCCATCCAATTATTTTGTTGATAATTAACATAACATCTTAAGTATTGTTCAAGTATTACGTTTACCCTCTCCGTTTGACCATTAGTTTGCTGATGATGAGCAGATGATAAACAAAGATCAACATGAAGTAAATTAAATAATCTATTCCAAAATTTAGAAGTAAACTGAGTACCTCTATCCGACACAATATCCTTTGGTAGACCATGAAGTTTGAAAATAGAATTAAGAAATTGTTCAGCACAATCCTCAGCAGAGGGAACTGATTTAAAGGGAACAAAATGAGCCATCTTCGTAAAGCGATCAACTACGACAAGAATACAAGACATACCATTGGAAGAGGGAAGATCTGTTATAAAATCCATTGAAATTGATTCCCAAGGATTATTGCCAATGGGTAAAGATTTAAGTAAACCGTAAGGTTTATGACGAGGAGCTTTTGAAGCGCAGCACACATTACAAGTACGAATATATTTTTTAATATCCTTATGCATACCAGGCCACCAATAATTTCTAGAAACTAAGTCAGAGGTTTTATTTATGCCAAAGTGGCCAGCAGTAGGAGAATCGTGACAAGAACAAAGAATTTTAAATCTAAGGCATTCAGGAATATAAATAAGATTGTCATATAAAAGAATACCATTGGAGAACGAAAGGAGATCAACCGAAGCAATGGGTTTCTCATTAGCAGAAGGCTTTTCAAAATATATCTTAACATTATTAAAGAAAGGATCCTTGGAGTAACACTTTTTAATTTCATCTTGTAGATTTGATTCAATAGAGATACTTGAAGTAAAACAAAAATTTTCCGGTTTAAGTACTTGGTAAGGTTTAGCAGGTTCATGATTATCATAATCAGGACGGCGAGATAAAGCATCTGGCTTACCACCGCGAGAACCTGGACGATACTCAATTTGAAAGTCAAATCGAGTAAAGAACATTGACCATCTAATTAAACGTTGTGAAAGCTGTTCTGGTTTCTTAAAGTAGAGTAGATTTCTATGATCAGTAAGAACTTTAATAGTATTCTTAGCGCCTTCTAAATAGTACCTCCAAGTTTCAAAAGCAGTCTTAATAGCAAGTAACTCTTTATCATAAATTGGATAATTGCATTCAGCAGAGGTAAAAGCTCTAGAATAGAAAGCAATTGGATGAAGCTTATTATCTTTAAAGCTAACTTGGGATAAAATACATCCAAGCGCAAAATTACTTGCATCCGTTTCAACAAAAAATTGAGAATTAGGATCAGCAGGAATAAGGATAGGAGCAGAAGTAAAAGAACGTTTAAGAAGTTCAAAGGAGTCATTAGCATCTTTTGACCAAACAAAAGGAACATTTTTTCTTGTAAGTTTATTAAGAGGATAAGCAATTTTAGCAAAATTTTTTATAAAGCGTCTGTAGAAATTGGCTAGGCCAAGAAACGATTGAACTTCTTTAACTGTAGTTGGAGCAGGCCAATCTAAAATAGCTGAGACTTTCTTAATATCCATCTTAAGACCATCTGAAGATACATAATATCCTAAAAATTTAACTTCGAACTTATCAAACTCACATTTTTCAAGGTTAACATGTAAATGAAATTTCCTAAGTTGTAATAGTACTTTTTTAACGTGTAAATGATGTTCAGAAAGATCATCAGAAAAAATGATAATATCGTCATTATAGGCATAACAAAATTTACCTAAATAGTCACTTAATGCAGTATCAATCATTCTTTGAAAACAGGCAGGTGCATTCTTGAAACCGAAAGGCATAACTCTAAATTCAAAGTGTCCTAAGCTACATACAAAAGCTGTTTTGTATTCATCTCCAGACCTGATACGAATTTGGAAGTAAGCAGATTTTAAATCAAGCTTTGAGTAATACTTATGACCAGGAGCTTTATTAAAAATAACAGTTGTTAAAGGCATAGGATAACTATCTCTAATGGTGATTTCATTAAGTTTCCTAAGATCAATACACATACGTAACTCACCATTATCTTTTGGAGCAAATAAAATTGGATGACCAGCTTCTGATTTTGACCTAACAATAAAACCGTATTTTAAATAGTCTTTAATAATTTTTTCTAAAGCTATTTCTTCGGGAATTGTAAGGGGATAAATTGCACTATAATATAACTTAGTATTAGGTTTAAGGTCAATAGCACAATCAAAACTAGAATGAGGAGGTAAGATTTTAGCTTCTTCTTCACTAAATACATCAGAGAATTCTAGATAAATGGCGGGAAGTGTTTTATTTGGAGTATCCATGTTTGGGGAAGAGGCAATTGAATTCTTCAACACTGAAGGAGAAATAGAAGAATTATCAAACAAAGAATTATTAGGGGTGCATGAACTGGAATAGGTTGGTTTCGAAGAGATAGAGTCGGAAGTATTCGAAGTAAGAGAAAGTGAAGTAGAGTTAACCGAGGTCGAAGGTACTGATTCAACAAAGGAAGAATCTGACGCATTGTTATTACTATTGCAAAAGCTTAAAATATTATTGTTGAAATCAATTGATGATTTATTTTCTTTAAGAAATCTAGAACCAATTAAGCACTCAAATTTGTCGTTCAAATCAATAACAAAAAATTCTGTTAAGACCTGAAGGTTACTAACTTTAAATAATATTGGTATAGTTTTACCAACAACGTCTTTGCCACCACCAATACCAGTAATGTTATCAGCTTCTAAATTATCATGTACAAGCTTAAAATTATTAATTTTAGCAAAATTACTATCCATAAGATTCAAGTCGGAGCCGGAATCTATAAGAGCCTTAGCTTTAATCCATTTATTTTTGTAGTTAAAGGAACACTTAATAATACAATCTTTATTAAATTTCTTAGAAGAATTAGATCTAGCCATATGGGAGGAGCCAGGTTTATTTGCTCTCTTTGGACAATTTATTAACTTATGGCCTGATTGTCCACAATATAGACAAAGCCCTTCTTTAATTCTTCTTGCTCTTTCTTCAGGGGATAAATGAGAGTAATATGAATCATTATTTGATTTGAAAAAAGAATTTGAATTGGCGTTTCTATTATTACTAGAGTTAAATCTAAAATACTTCCTATTATTACGAGAATTATTATTATTATTACTGTTATTTCTAGAATTGTAATTGTTGATCGTTGCGAATCGAGTCATTTGATGATCTATACGATTGGTAATTCGCATTAGTTCACTTAATTTGGCAGGAGGAGGGAACAAACTAATTACTCTTTCTTGAAGTCTTGGTAGCAATCCTTCAATATAAACATCCATTAAGGCAAATTCATTCCAGTCCGTTTTTTCCGAAAGCCTACGGAATTCATTATTGTAATCAGTGACTTTACCATATGCTTTTTGCTTAATATGCATAAGAGCTTGATTACAATTAAAAACTGCATCTACGTCACTGAATCTATCCTTCATAAGTTCAATGAAAGCGTTAAAATCGTCAAGGACTGGGTTATTTTCATTCATCAAGTCTGCAGCCCAATCCATAGCTTCATCTCTTAACAAAGTGATGGTATAAGCTACTTTTAACGGATCATTGGTGAAATATTCAGGACGAAGAGCAATGGCTAACCCAACATAAGCTAAAAATCCCTTGAGCTTAGCTGAATCGCCATTAAAATGAAAATCGTTTGATGAAGAAGACATTGAAAGAATTATTAAATTATAAACAAGTTTAAGAATTGCAATAGGAAGATTTATTTAATATTATCACTATTATTATTATTTTTTTTTTTTTTTTTTTTTTTTTTAGTGCTCCCGAATGAAAATTGTAATGATAAAGAATTATAAATTATTATTTTTCTAGGCGTTTAGTTTAATTGCTGATTTAAATTTTTTTTTTTTTTTTTTTTTTTTTTTTTTAAATTTAATTTGGTAAATATAATAACTAGACTAAATTTCACTCTTTTATGCCTTACAACAAAATAAAAAACCGGCAAGAGTTACTAACTAGAGGTATATACTAGACCTCAAAATAAAAAATTATAAACTATATATTTTAAAGTCGCTTTACCTTCACGACCAACCTATAGCCTTCGGTGACTATAGTTCCTTATTCGCCAGAGCTTATTCGAATAGAGCAACCACCGAACTGTTGAAGTTGGTTGGTAGGATGTGGCTTTCGTTTAATCCACACGCTCTTCACGCCCTAGGGTTTTGAAGCCCGTTTATATTCGAATAATTAACGGCTATAGTTTCTAACCTACTGAAACTAGTTACTAACCGCCGAAATTCTGTTTATGAGCTCTAATCGCTCCTAGTATATTTAAATATTATATTTACCTGTAATATTCTTTAAAAAGTCTCAAGAACTGTAGAACTTCTTAAAGAATTTTTTATATCAAAAAAAATTTTTTTTTTTTTTTCGCCTAGATAGATTTTGGTATAATTGTGAGTATGCTATTAATACCAAAAACCGAGAATTTTATTTTTTAAAGAAAAAAAAAGTAGATTCAAGAAGCAAGGCTGAACCCAAAGAAGATATCAGAGACTAAGAGAAGAAGAGATTTTGTCCAAAAGTAGAAACCAAGAATCAGAAACCCGAAACCAATGGAAACAAAAACCAAGTCCAAAACTAAGAAATCTGAAACCAATGGAAACAGAAACCAAGACCAAAAATAAGAAATCCAAGGCAAACAGAAAGAATCTAACCAAAAGTGGAAACCTGAAGCCAATAAGATAAGTAGCCAAACAGAAACCAAAAACAAAGGAAACAGAAAATCCGAGAGATTCAAAAAATAAAGTCCAAAAAGAAAACAAAAAGGCAGTAGACACTAATTCCAAAAGAAAGCTTCAAACCAAACAAAAGGGTAGATATATCAAGGCACGGCGTCTAAATCTTGGGTGTTTTTTATTATAACAAAATATTATAATAAATATAATAACACTCAAAAAAACAAAAATTATTTTATTTTTTATTTATTTTTTTTTCTTTTATTATAATTATTTTATTAATTATATTTATTATAATACTATAAGCCGCAAGGGTTGATATAGTATTAATATTAAAAAAAGTTTTATTAAAAAATTAAGTTTTATTAACTAAACAAAATTAAAATAAAAAACACAAAGAAAAGAATATTTGTTAATAAGAATTTTACTCATATTTATATTTTTTTCAAAAGTTAAAGTTATTAAAAAATAAAAATAAAAGTTTCTAAAAAGTTCTTAAAAATCGAAAAATTTAGAAAAAATAGAAAACAATAGAATTAAGAATTTAATAGAATAAATTTTAATTAATTAAACACAAGAATTATCAAGAAATTCTAGTAATTTTTTGAACTATAAAGAATCTTCTAGATATTTTTTAGAATAAAACTATAAAATAATAATAAAGGTGAATCGAACCCTAAGTAGTTTGATTCATGGTATTAGAAATAATATTTTTTAAATTTAATTATTTGTTTTAAAACTTTATTGAAAAATAATACTAAATATTAAAATAATAAAATAATTGTAATTATTAATTCTGTTATATTTACTAACATTATATGTAGATGATATTTTAATAACAGGAATTAAAAATGAAATAAACTATACAGTAAACAAATTAAAAGATAAATATAAAATTACTAGAGATTCTAATGCAACTAAAATAATAGGTATAAATATTTATAAAACAAGTGACGGTTATAAAATAAATCAGATAGATTATATTAATAAAATAATAGAAAAATATAATATGAAGAAAACAAAACAAATAAAAACCCCATGCAGGAAAATTACAGATTACAGAATATGAAAGAAATAATTCAAATTTAATAGATCCAAAAAAATATAAATCTTTACTTGGTGCATTACTATATATCGCTGTAAAGTCAAGGCTTGATATAATGTTTTCTGTAAGTGAAGCCTCAAGAATATGTGAAAATCCAACAGAAGCTGATTATAAAAATTTAATGAACATCTTACAATATTTAAAAGGTACAAAAAATAAATCTATACATTATAATAAAAATAATAAATTTATCGGATACTCAGATTCAGATTTTGCTAACGATGAAAAGACGAGAAGATCTACAAGTGGATATATATTTTTATTTGGAAAAAGCCCTATTTCATGGAAATCTCAGTTACAGAAAAACGTAACTTTATCTACTGCTGAAGCTGAATTTGTTAGTTTAACTGAATGTACTAAACAAGCTTTATAGTTCAAAAATTTATTTAAGGAAATATTTAATCAAGATATAAAATTTAAAATTATGGTAGATAATAAAGCATGCATTGCAATTGCTCAAGATACAAATTCTAAAGGAAGATGTAAACATATAGACTTAAGATATAAATTTATTCAAGAAGAAATTATGAAAAACGAAATTGAATTAGAATACATTAATACTGAAAACATGTTAGCTGATCCATTAACTAAAAGTATCTCAGGAGTACAAATGACAAAATTTACAAATTTAATTTTCAAAGAATAATATTTCTTTAATTGTATATAATTTTTTTTTTTTAAAAAAAAAAAAAAAAAAAAAAAAAAAAAGAAAAAAAAACTTGTATATAATAATTAAAATATTTTATAATACTTAATGTAGGGGGAATGTTAAAGTTCAACATAATATTTAAACTTTTGTACATTAGAGTAATATAAATATTTATAATATTTGATTAAGTAATAATTTGTATGTAAAATATAAAAAGAAAATTTTTTTTATGAAATTAATATTTGGAGTCTTTTAATTACTTTATTAAATCATATAAATTAATAAATAATAAATAAGTTTTAATTTAATAATAATACATTTTGTTGTGTTCACATCATATCTTATATTGACTACTTAACAAAAAATGAAAAAATGAAAAATAAATAACTATAAACATATAAATAATAAATAATAAATAAAATAAATGAAAATAATAATAGTAAGGATAATTCTTTATTTCTCAAAGAGAACTCAAGAACCTTAGCATTCTTTTAATTATCTTTTCCAAATTCCTCTAATTTCCCCTTTTGTAATAATTATAAGTTAAGATTTTTTTCTCTTGTATATTATATTATATATTAATTATTAAGCCATATTTTAAAGTATTTTAAAGATAAAAGCCATTTGTACTAAAATTAAATATCAGTAATTAAATTATCTTTAACCAATTTTATTTTTAATGTCAATTTATATTTTTTTTTTATTTATTTGTATTTGATATAGTTATTTATAAATAAGCTTTTTTTTTTTTTTTTTTTTTTTTTTTTTTTTTTTAGAAATATTATTATCTTTTAAATGAAATTAAAAGTCTTACATTAAATACTTTATGTAATTTTAATTTAATAATAATACATTTTGTTGTGTTCACATCATATCTTATATTGACTACTTAACAAAAAATGAAAAAATGAAAAATAAATAACTATAAACATATAAATAATAAATAATAAATAAAATAAATGAAAATAATAATAGTAAGGATAATTCTTTATTTCTCAAAGAGAACTCAAGAACCTTAGCATTCTTTTAATTATCTTTTCCAAATTCCTCTAATTTCCCCTTTTGTAATAATTATAAGTTAAGATTTTTTTCTCTTGTATATTATATTATATATTAATTATTAAGCCATATTTTAAAGTATTTTAAAGATAAAAGCCATTTGTACTAAAATTAAATATCAGTAATTAAATTATCTTTAACCAATTTTATTTTTAATGTCAATTTATATTTTTTTTTTATTTATTTGTATTTGATATAGTTATTTATAAATAAGCTTTTTTTTTTTTTTTTTTTTTTTTTTTTTTTTTTAGAAATATTATTATCTTTTAAATGAAATTAAAAGTCTTACATTAAATACTTTATGTAATTTTAATTTAATAATAATACATTTTGTTGTGTTCACATCATATCTTATATTGACTACTTAACAAAAAATGAAAAAATGAAAAATAAATAACTATAAACATATAAATAATAAATAATAAATAAAATAAATGAAAATAATAATAGTAAGGATAATTCTTTATTTCTCAAAGAGAACTCAAGAACCTTAGCATTCTTTTAATTATCTTTTCCAAATTCCTCTAATTTCCCCTTTTGTAATAATTATAAGTTAAGATTTTTTTCTCTTGTATATTATATTATATATTAATTATTAAGCCATATTTTAAAGATAAAAGCCATTTGTACTAAAATTAAATATCAGTAATTAAATTATCTTTAACCAATTTTATTTTTAATGTCAATTTATATTTTTTTTTATTTATTTGTATTTGATATAGTTATTTATAAATAAGCTTTTTTTTTTTTTTTTTTTTTTTAGAAATATTATTATCTTTTAAATGAAATTAAAAGTCTTACATTAAATACTTTATGTAATTTTAATTTATGATATACTTCAAAAATTTGTTAAATTATATTAAACATAAATTTCAAAATGCTTTATATAATAAAATTTTTCATTTTTAAAGTTTATTTTCTATCATAATATATGTATTACGTATATAATGAAAAAATCAGATTTTCAATTTAAATTTTAAATTATAAGAATATTTAGACTTGAAATATATTTTATTTATTTAATCTTTTTAATCTTTTTAATAACAAAAATTTTCATTAATTTTCTATGGTAAAAAATAACATACTTTTAAAATCTTTATTTTTATTTGTTTATTATTATTTTTGTTTTATTATATTATTATTACTATTACCCATAAATAATATATCATTTATATTAATATTCAAATAGTTATGAAGAAAATAAATATCATTAGCTCTACTTTATTCTTTTTTTTATTTATATATTTACAAAAATGTAATTCACATAATATTAAAAGAGATGAAGATGAACCAACAAGATTTGTAATAGTTGCATATGATGAAGATAAAGGAATTCGTAGAAGATACAGGGTGACATTTAATTATTCAACCTATCTATTTAATGAAAATAAAAGACTAAGTAATATGTATGGTTAATAAAATTATAATGAACTTATTTAGTATTGTATTTTATTTGATATAAACGTTACAAAATATTTTATTACTATATCTTTTGGAAATATTATATTAATTTTATTTTTACATTAAGAATTGATGTTCAAAATGCACTAATTTGTAATGAAGATGATATTGACAATAATGAGGAGGAAATAAAAACTTTACTTTTATGGCATCCTGGAAATTCTTTTTCAGAAAATATATATTTTTTAAATGCATTTCCGATTTGGTATAATGAACATAAAAAAAAGAATGAAATCTTTTGTTTAAAAACAGAAAGTGTTGGATGGTATTCATATATATGTGATATTAAAATCAGTTAAATTAATTTTTAGTAATCATTCAATAAAATGATTTTATTAGGGAAAAAAATGCAATGGAATTAATATGTGACGATAAAAATAGTACCATACCTTGTCCAGATTTAATATCCCTCGGAACTACACAAGTAATAAATTTATTAATACATTAAAAATTAATATATAAATAAATATAAATATATATTTTATATTTTATATTTTATATTTTATATTTTATATTTTATATTTTATATTTTATATTTTATATTTTATATTTTATATTTTATATTTTATATTTTATATTTTGTATTTTATATTTTATATTTTATATTTTATATTTTATATTTTGTATTTTATATTTTATTATTATTATTTTTTTTTTAAAATATTTATATGTATATATATTAATATTAAAGTTACAATTATATATACGTATATATTAAAATATCTATTAATTTATATTTTTATGAATGTTCTATTATATATTTAATATTTTTTTATAGTTACCCCATAGATTTAATAGAGGTGAAACGTTAAATTTAAATAATTATTTTACTAAATACTTTAAAAAAACGGGAATATCTATTGAAGGCCTGATAAATAAATATTCATACTTTGATTGTAAAATTAAATATATGTAGTATTTGTTTAAATATTTATATATATAAAAAAAAATAAATATTCACATTTAAATATATATTAGATCGTATTGGTAATAATTGGTTAGCACTACCTATTGTTGCAGATATACGACCACTTCGTTTCAATAAAACAACTTTTGATTATTGCATAAAAAAAGGATATGACATTCATTATCCACCGGTAATTATATTACATTAAAAAAAAATATTAATGAAATAAATACTAATATTATTATATATTTTATATATTTTATTAAAGCCTTATAGTAATTATTGGTATATATATATTATAAAATAATAATTTGCATAAAAGTATATTTATGGCTAATTTTTTAGATATCTAATATTAAAAAAAAAAAAAAAAAATTAAAAATATATTTATTATATTATAGGGGATCAAACTATCAGAAAACCGTATTAAAAATATATTTATTTTTATAATATAACATATTTTTATTTAAAATTTTATTTATAAATATTAAATTGTACAAACATTCTTTTCAATAATAAAGTGGACATGGGAAAAAGCATTTGAGTATGCCAAATTAATTAAAAATTGTACTGGATTACCAGGATTTAGAATTTTTGGAAATAAATCTGAAGGTATTAATATATATATAAATATATAGATTATAGATTTTGCTTATTGAAAATATATTAAATTATATTGAAATAAAAAAAGATACTAAATTTTTTATTCAGTTATGTCAATCTATTGGAGTACCATTTCTTATTGAAGATCCTGACTTAAATATTAAAAAATGTGGGTTTAGAAATAAAGATCATATAAAAAAATTAGAGATAATAAGAGAATTATTTGAAGATCATAATGTAATAATTATAATGATATTATAGTATATTATTATAATATTCATTAATTATATATTGTCATTAATTTCTTTATTAATAATAAAATGAAATAAGATAGAACCATGGCTTTATGAACCATTAATTGAAAAATGGAAAACGGAGAAATATCCTTCTAGTGTTGAAGAGCAACCAATACTTATGTTAGATCCTGAAGTTTTTCATTATGGATCATCATACTTTATTGGATTAAGTCTAGATGGTTATGTTGGAACTGTAATTAATAATAAATAATTTCGTTGAATATATAATATTTATTTTATATTTTATTTTAATTTTATTATAAAATTATTAACAAAAATAATTAATAAATATTTAATTATTATATATATATTTATGATTATATTTAACTATATATGTATATAATAGGTTATTTCTGGTCTTTATTATTCTGTAATTAAAATTTTTAATTTAATAATATTATTAAATTAAGCAAATAAAAATAAATAAATAAATAAGAATTAACAAAAAACCAATTATAATGTAAAAAATACTATTTTTATTATATTTTAATAGTATGTCCCAGGAACTTCTTCATGTAATAATCTAATAATAGAAATAGAAATATATATATATATATATGTTTTAAAAAATTTAAATTAATTTATTTTAATAAATAAAATGTTGGTAAAAACGTTATATATTATTAAATTGTAAATTAGTTTTAGGTGGACAAGGTAAAAATAATATAAATACTTATATAAACATATATTTTATTATACTATTAATATATTAACAATAATAAAAAAATTTGTATCTATAATAAAACTTATAAAAACAAACAAACAAACAAACAAAACCAAAACAAACACAAAAAAAAAAAAAAAAGGTATTGTTATAACGAAAAAGTCAAAGTATCCCGATCAAGCGTTTGAATATTTAGAACAATTTTTAAATGCGACATATCCTTATACTTCATTAATGAATGTTTCAGTATCTGTAAGAAATATTACTATAAATTATATATATAATTACAAAAAAATTTTTTTATTTTCATTTAAATTTTTATTTTTATTTTATTCATTTCAATTTATGTATTATTAAAATTAATTATCATTAATATTATAAATATTATCAATTATAATAATAAAATAATAAAAAATTTTTTTTTTTTTTTAATAAAATAAAATATATTTAATGTATTTATTAATACAAGCCTTATTCAAATATACCAGGAAAAGAGTATATATTAATATTCATTTTATATAGTATATTCATTATAAATATAAATATATAAAAAAAGTTTAAATATATATTAATTTTTTTTTTTTTTTTGAAATATTATTAAAAGTTGTAAATTAAGTACAGCTAAAAAAACTAACAAAGAACTTTGTAATTCATTAATAAATAAGAATGGAATAATTCCTCATTATTATGTATATAATAATAAAACGGAAATTGCTTATTTAAAATATGAAGTAATATCATCAAAAGGAAGAGTAAGGTTTAATAAAGAAAGGACTGTAAATAATATTTCATTATTCACAAATATTACTAATATGTATTTTCAATGTGATGATTATTCTGATTATTATGGAAAAAAAATAACAGTGTACGAAAAAGATAGTCTCCAATTACCATTAAATGAAAATGAATTTATTATTCTAAAATCAATGAAAAATTACAAAGAAAACAATGAAGATCTTGACTCTAAACAAGACATGTGCTCAATATTTAATGATGCATTGAATAAAGCAAAGCCAATTCAGGTATTTATAACATATAAATTAATAATAATGAATAGATATATATAAATTTATTTAATTAATAAAAAATAAATTTTATCAATATAAATTTTTTTATTAATATAAATATTTTTATTAATATAAATATTTTTCTTCTTTATTTATTATTTTTATTTTTTTGATAGTTTCCGTATAATACATTGTATGAATAAATCATTAATAAAAATTATAAAAAAAAAATAATTAATAGATATATAACACTTATTATTTTTTTCAATTTATGTTTTTTATATATACATATATATATTACCGAGATAGCTCTGAAATTAATGAATTTGAAATGAGATCACCAATTTCTATATTATTAGCGCATCTATATTATAATTTCAACGGTACTCACGAACAAACATTTGAAGATATAATAAATGAATGTTGTGATATCATAGACGACAGTTTTCTACCTTTTTGTAAAGAGGGTAGTAATGTTAAATTTGAATTTAATGAATGTAATCCTGAAACAGAAATGCAAAATATTCATTATTTAAACTGTAAAAATTATGACAAAGATACTAAACTTCCAATATTACCAACTATAAAAAAATGTACTTATATTCCCTACAGTAATTTTAAAGGAAAGATTTTAATAAGTACAGGAATAATTTCATCAATAATTGAAGTGATTATTTTTATAATTATTACAATGTAAGAATTCAGATTAATTATATTTGTTTCAGATATAAACAATATTTATAATAACGTAATTTAATTTAATAATAATCATTTTTATTATAATTATTTAATGATTAGATATCGAAATGAAAAATGTATACATATTGTGGGTTATCATTATTTAATATTATTAATACTATCGACCGTTTTAATGTATATCTCTGCAATACTATGGATTGGAGAAAATACTAAATTTAAATGTATATTTAAATTATGGTTAATGATAATAGGAGTATGTAAAATAATATTAAATTTATATATAATTTTTTTTTTCATATTCATTTCCTTTTAACAATATTTTTTTTTTTTATTAATATAAAATAATAATTTTTTTTTTCTTATTGTTATCGTTATTATTATTATTATTATTATTATTAATTATTTCTATTCATAATAACGTTCTTGTTGGTATTTATTTTCATTTTATTAATATGATAAGATCTTTGGTTTTATATGCTCTTATTCAATTAAAGCAAATGCTATTATTACAGTATATAATAATAATAATATGAAAAGTGTTAATAAAAAATCAAAAGATATATTTTATTATATTACTATATTTATAATCCAAATTTTTTTATTATCTATATGGTCAATTTTTCATAAGGGTTTAAATATAAAACATTCGAAATTATTTAATATAGGATATTACGATTATAGTGTATGCTCATATGGTGACAAAAATATTATAACAATAATATTTTTAATAGATTATATTTTAGTGTTAATATCGATAATTTCTGCATACAAAGGAAGAAATAGTAATAAATTATAATTTTTAATATTACATTATTATTTATATTAATTAAATAATTAATTAATTTTTATTATTTATTTATTAATTTATTTATTTATTTATTTATTTTTTTTTTTTTTTTTTATACTTATAATAATTTTTTTATTTTAAAAAACAAAAGTTCCATCCCAATTCAACTTCGTAAATATAATTTAAATACTTATTTATTAAAATTATATAATTTTAAAAATTTTTAGAACTAATCAAAAAAATTTTATATTAATTAAAAAAAAAAAAATTTTTTTTTTTCCTTTTTTAGTCAAAAAATAACTTAATTATTTCAATAATAACACTTTTTCTGGTAAGCGTTATAATTTTTAACCAAATTATTAATATCAATTATTAAATTTTTTTTTCTATTTTATTTATATATAGTTATCACTTTGTTACATTATATCTTTATTAGATATTGATAGTCTAAAAGGAAATTATATTACAACAATTTTAATTATTGTAACAGCATTATTAATAAATCTTATATTTGTTGGTTCAAAATTATTAATAATTTTCAATATAGGAAATGTTGATTCAATTGTAATTGTAACAAATAGAAATAGTAATAATTTAACTTTAAATCCAGATACCTTTTAAATATCTCTTTTTTTTTTCTTTATTTTTGTAAAAGATTAAAAAGTGAAAATTAACTAAAATACAAATAATATAATTAATATACTACTTTTATTTTTTAAAATAAGAAGTTTTACAAAAAAAAAAAAAAAAAAAAAAAAAAACAATTTTTGAAAATATAAAATTTTATAAGAAAAAAAAATTTATAAATTTCTTATTATAATAAATGCATATTAATCTTTAAAAAAATATAATTATAAAATTTTAATAAATTTAAATACATATTACTATCAAAATAAATAATAAAAAGTAATATAAAACAGGCTATATTTTTATAATAATTTTTATATAATTTAATATATATATATATATTTAAATAAATGTTTTAAATGATAAATTCAAAAATCCTTTAAACATACTTAATAATTTGTTTATTACGAATAATATATATATATTATTAATATTATTTACTACAATTATTTATTATAGAGTGAATAGATATATATAAGTAATCTTAATTATGCCTCAAATATCTTATTTTTTCTTCAATAACTAATTAAATAAGATTCAATTATAATTTTAAATTATATTTAAATATAATTTTTTGTTAAGAATTAATTGTAAAGAATATGAAATTCTCCATATGACATTACTTCTTGATAAAAATTATTATAAGATTATTATTTACCAATGATTAGGAATCATTGTGATTTTTTTTTAAAAAAAAAAAAAAAAAAAAAAAAAAAAAAGCACAAAAAATTGCTGCTTACATTGTATTCAACAATATTTAAAACTCCAATAGAACTATTTATTTATGACTGGCTCAATTTTTGTATGGTAAGATAATAATTAAATTCTTATATAGAATAATGATCTCTAAACTAAACCATTTTATTTATTCATTCTCTTCAACTTCTTTTATAATATACAAAAGACTTATAAAAGAAATATTTCATTTATTGATAATAGACTCTTTAATTAAAAATATTTTATAGATTTAATTTTTTTTGAAATAACATTAATAAAAATATTCTATTCTTAACAAAGAGAGTTCATGACACATTGACATGATATTGAAGAATTTTTTATTATTAATACTTAAAGTTCATTAAATCCCGAGAAATGGTCATTTTTTTGCAAAACAAATTAATAAAATTATAATTAAATCTACAAATAGTAGTTCTTTTACACAATTATATATATATATGTTAGTTTTCGTTCTTTTCCTTTACATATTATTAAATGTTAGGTGTATATCTATTATAAAATAAATTTTTTTTTTAATATTTTTTAAAACATAAAAAAAATTATAAAAATATTTTTTAAAAAAAAAATAATAAAATAACAATATATATGAATAACGTAGTATTTTTTGTGTTGTTTTATATGACAATAAGTTTAATATCAAAAGTATTTAGAGTTTTAATTAAAATAAGAATTTTGATAGAATTAAATTTAATATTAAATAAAAAAAAAATACAGAATATTTATTTATAATAATATTTATAAACAATTTATTTAAAAATATAATATTTTACTATAATTTAATACTATATTTGTTATGTATAAAAATTGTTAACATAAAAAATTTTTTTAAATGAATGAAATGAGTTTAATAAATAAACCCTTTTAATAAATAAATTTAATTATTTTTTTAAAGGTTTTACATGAAATTAAGTAAATTCATAAATTCATGACTAGAGAGAGTTTATATTCTAATAAATATTTGATAAAAATTAAAAATTAAATATTATATATTGAATATTATATATATTATTTAATATTATTAATATTAAAGTTTAAGAAAAAAAAAATTAGTAGTTTTAAAGTTTAATTACTGGAAAATTAAATAAGTATTATATTTTTATTTCAAAATATATTCATTAAAATTATATAATGATAAATAAAATTTATAAATTAAAAGTATAATAATTAAATTAATGATGTACCAATAGGAAATTAATTAATATTAAGAAAAAAAATATTTTTGTTTAATCCATCTTTAATTATACTTGATTTAAAGATATGGTAGACTTTTTTTTTTTAAAAAAAAATATATATATATATTGGCAGTATTTATGTGGAATATATGTACTATTTTTATATTTATGAATGTAAAAAGATAATTTAAAAATAATTTATTTTAATAGAAACGTTATATATACATAAAAATAAAAGTATTTATATTTTACTAAACATAATTATATATATAATATCATAATATTTGCCAAGATTTTAAAATAAAATTATTATTATTTTAATTTTTAAATATTTTATTAAAATAATAATTTCGTTTATTTTCCTTTTTTTTTTTTTTTTTAGTTTTTTCATAATCTATTTAATAAAAGATAATAATTATATTCATGATAATATTAATAATTTCATAATAAAAATTATGACACTTTCAATAATTTAATACTATTTTTTTTTTTTTTATAAATAAAATAAAAATAAAAAAACAAAAAAAGCCATTAATATAAAAATTTAATTTTTAATATTTAAAACTTTAATATTATTAATATTGTTTTTAATTTAAAATTTTTTGGGGGAAGAAAATGGGAAATAAAATATAATAATAAAATTAAATAAAAATATTATAATAATAGTAACAAATTAATTGATAAATAAAAAAATAAATTTAAATAATTAGAATTAAGATATACCTCGTTAAATGGAAATAATACAACATAGATATTAATAAAAATATAAAATTTTATAATAATTCTATTTACTTTCATTAATGTTTCAAAAATTAAATATTATATAATAATAGTAACATATTTTTTTTTATTCAATTTGATTATTTTGTTTTACTTAATAATATAATAAAATTTAATCAAAATAATTAAATAAAAGAAGATATAATAATTCTAATTATATCAATAATCAATAATAGAAAATAATTATATATAAAACAAATAATTGTAAAATTACTTTGTAATTATAAAAAGTTTTCTGTATTTTTCAAAAAGAAAAAAAAATGTCTATTTAGAAATTTCTATAATGATAAATATTAGCTTAATATTAGTAAACTTAATTTTAAAAGGAATAAATCACCCTTAGAATAATGAAGATTTTTATATTAAATTATCAAATATCAAATATTAGCCTAAAATTTTTGAAATTAATTTTAATTTTCATTTTTATTTTCATTTTTAATAGATAGTAATATTATTTAAAAAAAAAAAATTAATAAATCATTTTCATTATTTTTTTTAAAGCAAGTAATTATATTTATATATATATTATTCTTTTAGAAAGAATATAAAACATTTTTTATTCTTTTTTAGTTCATTACTATTATTTATTATTAAAAATCAATTATCATATATAATGAAAAATGGATAAATTAATAAATTATTTATTTTAATAAATATTTGATATATTTAATTGATAAGATGTTAATCTTTATTTTAGATATATTAATACATCTAATATATGAAAAAAAAAATATAATAAACATTAATATTTTTTTTTTATATTTAATCTATTTTATATCTCTTCAACATATCAATTATTATTAATCAGAGATAATTATACATAATTTTGCTTAAAATTTCCATAAATATTATTAATTATTATTAATTATTAGAACAATAAATAAAATTTAAAAAATTACAGTTATTTTATAGGATACTTTGTTTAATAAATAAATATGACTAATCCTCTTTTTTTAATTGTTGTAATTTTATTTTTTTGATACAATTATTGCTATAAAATATAAAAATAAAGTATTATTTAAATTATTTATTTTAAATTTCATTATTAAATAAATTAAATATATAATTATATTTATATAAATTAGTATTATTATATCTTTTTCTTTATTTTAATTTTTTTTTTTTTTTTTTTTTCAAAATAATGTTTTAAAAATATACATATATCCTTTAATATATTAAAAAATAATATTATATTATTTGAATATTTTAGTTTTTTATGATAAATTATTTTAATAAACAGATTTTTTATATAAATATTTAATTTATTATATATAATTTTTCATATTAATTTAAAAAAAAAAAAAAAATTTCAAAAGTTTTATAAAGGGATAAAAAAGGTTTAGTATTATTTTGATTATATAATAATTATATTATATAATTAAACTATCTTATTGTGTAGAATATTATTTTGTTAAAAATCTTCTTTTAAGGTTCCACATAAAAATATTTTATTTAAATAAAAACTAAATTATTAAATTAAAAAGCGGATCATGGTTTCATGTCAACTATATTAATAAATAATTACTTTTTAATAGATAAAATTTAATTATTAAATGTAAAATAATAGTAATTGTAACAAAATATAATTAAATAAAACAATGATAATATAAATAATAAAAGTAGTAGATAGATATATATCATAAAAAAAAAAAAAAAAATTAAAAACCTTTTCATGATAATATAAAATTTATATAAAATTTGTTATATATATTTTTATTTTTAATATGATAATAATATAAAAAAAAAAATAATATCTAATTTTTTCTCATTTATTAAATATTAGTATAAATATCTTTCTTGAAAAATGATTTAAAATACAATAGTTTATGAAATTGAAACCCACAAATTCATTCAAAGTATTCAGTAATTAAATTTTTTATTAAAAAATTTAAAACCTTTTTTCAAAATATATATAAATTACAATTTTGATTTATTAAACAAAATACTATTTTTAATATGTAGATGTAGAAAAAAAGTAAAATGTCAATTAAAAAAGAATATTAATTATTTTTATTTTTATTAATATTAATATTATTTAATATTTTTTTTTTTTTTTTGATTTTTTTTTAATATTACTATTTTTTTTTTTTTTTTTTTAAATTGAACTTTGTACAATTTATAGTTTATTAATTAAAAGTTTATTTATGGTTTTTACAATTAATAACCTGAATCAAACATATATTTCATGAAAAAAACTTTTTTATCTTTTTGTTAGAAAATTAACCCATTTTTAGAACAATAGTAAAATATAAAATTTTTATTGGCATAAGTTTAATTTATAATAGAATTAGTTAAGATTAAAGTTTTTTTTTTTTTTTATGTGAATATTTTTATTTAATTTATATTAATTTTAAAATTTTATTTTATAATTTATTAAATTTAATTTATAGTTAAATAAATAAATAAATAAATAAATAAATAAATAAATAATAATAATAATAATAATAATAATAATAGAAAAAAAAAAAAAAAAAAACATTAAAATAATTTAGTAAATAAATTACATAAAAAAAAGTTAGTCATACAATTAATATTAAACAGATAATAATAATATTTTTTTTTTTTAGATTGGGATTAATGAAAGGAGAGGATGATAATAGGGCCTCGATCTCTCCCTTAAACTTATCAGACTCTCAATGGATTCTCTGCCATAACTTTTTATAAGTCTATGTGAACCTCTCTCTAAGCAAGGCTAATAAAAAGACATTCCCTATACACCTCTTTATTTGATAGACTTCTTATGAGTGATCTCTTGAACGATCATCGAGGGAGGAACAATTACACTAATCCTCTCACAGATCAAGTACTCTCTTTACTAATAATAATAATATAGTCTAACAACAGGAATACTTACTATGGCAAGCGAACATCAGTTTAATTTATTAGGAAAAACACACTGGGAGAATGAAAATGCCCTATATAAAATTAATTATTACCATTTCTCTAGTTATTAGATTCATAAAAATTTTATTTTTTTAAATATTGCATATAAAAAGCAGAATTTTATTTGTTTATCTTTACTATCACAACTTTATTTAATAATATAAGACATATATTAATTATCATTATATATATTTAATTAAGTATTAAATATAATGAATTAAACTATTAAATAATGGGTAATAGTAAAAAGAAAAAATATATATATAGAAAAAAATTTTTTCATTTGATTCCAAAGATATAATAAAAATCATTTTAATAATTTTTATTCAAATTATTTTAAAGCTTTTATTTCATATTTTATTTTATTTTTATTCCAGTCTGAAAAAATATTTTATTTCGCTTTTGTTTAATTATTTAATGGCTTTATTATTATTGGATTAGGAAATTTACGTATTAATGTAATAAAACCAAAGTGTTTTATTTCATTTTTTTTTTTTTAGTTTTTATTAATGTTTTAATCATTTTATATTACTCCATTATTTATTAATTTTATTTTTTAAAAGTTTTAGTTAAAATTTTTATTCTATTTTTTTTTTTATAGGAAAATAATTTATTATAATAATAAATATATTTTTATTAAATATTTATATTAAATATACATGGTATTCTATTTTAATATCAAATAATATATTTTAATAATATTTTAATATAAAATAAAGTTAAATAATGCCTATATTGAGTTATATTTTTAAAATAATAAAAAATAAATTAAATAAAGAAAATTAAACTTTTAAACTTTTAAATTTTATTATTTTCTTTTAATTATAAATGAATAATAAGGAAAATTAATTATATGCTAATGATATATTTCAAATACTAAATTCATTGCAAGGATTATATTGGTTAATAATTTTAATTTAAATGTATGACAAAAATATTAATATTATTATGTAAATCATTATCATTATTTATCATAGTAATACTAAATAATATTAATAATAATATTAATAATAATATAAATAATATTGTCATTAAATAATAAAATATATTAATATAATGGATAGTAAATTCTTGAAATGATCTTAACTTTTTTTTTTAATCTTTTTATCCTTTGACAATGTTTAAAAATTGATTTAATTAATGTTTTTTATAATCTCACATAAATATCATGTTAATTGAACTTAAATATTTATATATAATTATAAAAATTATAAAAATTATTTTTCATTAATTATAATAAAATTCTTATAATAAATGACATAAGAATTTTTAAAGTATAAAGTTATAATATTTAATAAATATAAAAAAAACAAATAAAAAAATAACTTTAAAATAATATAATGAATTTAGTTTAATTTTTGTTTTATTAAAAAAGAAAAAGTAAACTTAAAAAATTTCTTCATAAACTGGAGACAATATTTTAATCATGGATTTAATTTTATATTATTTTATTAAATAATAATAACTTATTTATATAATTTAATAATCATATTAACAATATCTAGATTCCTTTAATAAAATGTTTTTTTTTTCTTTTTTACTAGAAATGGTAATTTTTAATTTTTTTTTTGTTATAGTTTGTAGTAGTATAAAGTTTAATATTTTAAATTAAACTATAAAGTATTTAGTATATAAAACTTTAAATAGTTTAAAATATAATTATTATATTAATATATTATTTATTTATAATTACTATATATATAAATAATTAAAATATTAATTTCTATTGCAAATAAAATAAAATAAATTTAAATACCTATTTTATTATAAAGTGTAAGAATCAGGAATTCAGAGTTTATAATTATGCCAATTTTATTAATATATTTTATAATAAAGAGTTTCTTAACATTTAAATTCTAAATTTAATGCTTTTATACTATTAAATATAAATATATATTTATATATTTATGCCTTTATATCGTATTTTAGCATGCCCTTAGTTACTAATTTAAAATAATATTTTCTTGTTGTTTCTGGTACTAACTTATAAAATTTCAAAGGAAAAAATTCCCAAGGAAGAAAGAAAAAGATTATAGCTTTATTTTTCAAGATATATTCGTTTATATCTTTTCCTTCTAATAAACGAAATATATGTTGTTTCGTACTTTCCCTTTAATTTAAATATGTAATTAATAATAAAATAATTATTCCAATTTAATATATTTATATGGGGAAAAAAAGTATTTTTCATTTTTTTCAATATATATTATTGCTTTATACTTTAATTTTTTTTTATTTTTTATATAATTAAATATTGGTTTTGACCTAATAAAAAAATTTTACATTTTTTTTTTATTTTTTTTTTATTTGTATATCATACTAGATTAATTTTCCTTTTTTTTTTTTTTTTTTTTTTTTTTTTTTTAAAAAAATAAATAAATAAATAAATAAATAAATAAATAAATTGTAAACTTTATTTGTATTATTCCTAAAATTTGGGACAAACAATAAAGACATATTTATATAAAATTATGATTTTAATACTATAATTAATAGATAAATGTCTTTTTTCTATTTAATAAAAAATAATACTTTGATTACGATCATGGTTCAAAAATAATTTTCATAAAATAATCATTCGATATATATAATAAGATTTTAATACATGTAATTAATATTTTTAGTTATAATTTAAATTAAAGAATAAAAAAAGAAAAGCCAAAGAATTATTAATGTATATAATTAAATTCCATATATATCTTAATTGCCTTTCTTTTTTTTTTTGTTAATTTAGAAATTAAATCTTTCATACAAATATAATTATTAATTAATTACCTAATAAATGAATTTATGAAAAGAAGAATTTCGTATGTTTTTATTTTCTATTCTAAAGGGGAAAAAAAATGAAAAGAAAAGAAAAAAAATTCTCTACATTACCTTAATATTTTTATATCAATGAAAAATTATCTTTATTATTATATTCTTTTCATCAAAAAAAAAAAAATCTTTATTTTTTTAATGATATATAAATTAAATATGTTAGTTTTAAAAAAAATTAATTAGATAGAAAAAAAATTTAATAAAAAATAAAATAACAAAAAAAATATTAATGCTAATAATTATACTAATGAATAATAATGGAAGAGTAATAATAATAATAATAATTTTTTTATTATTAATAAATTTCTGTATTTCCTTAATTTAATATATAATTTATTTTTATAAATATTATGAATGCCAACCTATTGTTCTTTTTTCCCTTTTTTTCCTATTTATTTTATTGTTTAATAATAAAAAAAAATTGCATGGAATATATTTTTAAAATTTTATGCTTCATATTATTTTTAATTTATATAAATGCATAAAATTTTTTATTATATTTACAATATATATTAAAACTAATTTTATTTTAAAAAAAATTTTTTTATTTATTATTAATTATTATTATGTTTTATGATAAATTTAATTTTTAATTATTCCACAAAATTATTTAAAAAAAATTTTTTTAATATTTTTAACTTTTATATGTATTAATAATTAGTATTATCTTTTTGAATTAAATTTAAAAAAAAAAATAATTTAATTATTATTTTTTATTTTTTGTTTTTTAGATTCATGGTCTAGAACATTTAATTTTTTTTTTTTTTTTTTTTTTATAATTTTAAATTATAATATTTTCTTTGTATTATTATTTTTATAAAGACTATAATATTAATTTTTGATTTAATTAATTATTTATTGCGTTATATTATTGCCTATGTTAATTATTTATTTTATTTTAAATTGTTCATAACCGTAGAAATTATTTATAAAATTTCCATAATTTTTGAAGGCAATTTTTACTATAATGAGAGTGAATAATATTTATATTTTAAATATTTTATTATATTAAATATTTAAAAAAAAAAAAAAAAATCTACCAATTTTGTAATATTACATATTATAAATAATTATTAAATTTTTTTTTATTAAAAAAAAAAAGAAAAAAAAAAAAACTCTTTAAATTATTAATAAAATAATATTATTTTATAAAAAATATTATTTATAAAAAATATTATAATTAAAAAAAATTCTTAATTATTAAAAAAGATGTTAATAATGAAAGTAACAATGTTAAAATAACATCAATGATTTTATTATTTATTGCTTTTATGATGAATTAAATTTTATGTCATAATACTAATTTTTAATATTGATTTACATTAATTATTATAATATATTAATTTATAATACTATTTACATATTTTTAAATGAGTTTATTGATTCTACGTATATTGAAGTATAAGTATAATTTATTTATTATTTATAATTATTTTTTTTTTTAAAATAACAATAATAATAATTATAATAATAATAAAAAAAAACATGGTCTAGAACTTTTTTTTTTTTTTTTAAAAAAAAAGCTAATTAATTTTTATTGGTATAATAAATATTATAATTAAAATTTTTTTTTAAAAAAAGTGACAGCAAAAAAAAGTATAAAAGATACTTTTAATTAATTAATATTATTATTATAAATAAAATTTATTTATTTGGTTTCCTTTCTTTTTTTTTTTTTTTTTTTTTTTTAAAAAAAGTAATGAAAATACTAAAGGTGCCATACAATATTTATTAAAATACAACAACAATAATAAATATAATGATGAATAAAATTACAATGCGTGATTCATTATAAAAATTGAAATAATAAAGTTTTTTTTTTTTTTTTTTTTTTTTTTTTTTTTTGTAAAATGATAGAAATATAATTTATAGTAATTATTAAATGTTTAAACTTTAAAAAACAAAAAAAAAAAAAAACGTTAAAGCAATTGCTAAAATCAAAATTTTATGATGTTCAGTTCTTTTTATTTTATAATAATTTATCATTGAAATTATTAGCTATCTTGTAAAATAATTTTTTATTTTGTTAGTATCATTATTATCTTTATTAAAAAAAAAAAAAAAAAAAAGAAAGAGGATGAGAAAATTTTTATATATTACTATTAATAAGTTTTATTATTCCACATTTATTTTTTACTATTATTCATATATAAATAAATAATTATTTATATATGAATAAATGAAGTCTAATTTTTTAGTATTCAGAATATATATTATATAATATGATATATAATTGATTTTAAACAATTGATATTTTCAATATAATTTAATATATTGATAATTGTAACCAATTTATAATACTTTTTTTTAATATTAATATAGAGGTAATATAAAAAATAAATATAAAGTTAATTTATTATTAAATTTATTTAATTATAAAAATATATTAGTTGACTAAATTAATATGTAATATATATTATAATATATAAAAATTATATATTGAATTTAATATAATACTGAATTTTCTATTATAATAAATATTTTTTTTTTCTTTATCAATAAAACTATTTATTATTCTATAATGATCATAATTAATACTGGAATAATTAAAAAAGTATAAAAACAACAAAATTTTCTCTTATAGTAATTTTTTTTTTTATTTATCTATTAACTCATTATTCAAAAAGAAGTTTAAATATAAAAAATAAAAATTTTAAAAAAATTTATTAGAAAAGTTTGAAGTAATTGTTTAAGCTATTTTATATTTTAAAATAAAAGTTGTAAAAAAAGATGTGTAATACTCCAATGGAAACTTATGCTCATTTACCATCACCACCTTTATCACCATTCAGTAATTGTGATGATGGTTTGGAAATTGAAACATTTGAATGTAGTATGCAAGAGAAGGAAATTAAAGACGAAACTACATTGAGATCTCCAAATGAAAATCCTATAATAAATGAAAAAGAAATATTAAGAATTTCTTTTATGAAAATGATAGAAGAAGGCATTAAAGCTGATGGTGTAATTATACCATATCAGTATTATATCCAAAAGTTACATAAAATTGGTAATAAAATCATTAACAAGAAGTCTAAAGATGCGGTACCACTTCGTATATTTGAAAAAGGAACTGAAAATTATCAAGAGTTTTGGGTTCATCCAATGATTCTTTCTCTACAATCTTTCCAATTCTTTAAACTTTTTAATTCATTAAAGAATAAAAATGAAGGAGAAATAATTGAAATTGAAGTTCCATCTCTAAAAACATTTGCTATTATTCTTTATTACATATATACTGGTGATAGTAGTAAGGTTTTAGAAATTGCAAAGTTAGAAGAATTATTATGTAAAGGAATAATAGATAACATTCATTATTTAGAAATTATTACTGAGAATTTTTAATCAATAATAATTATTTTTAACAAAAAATTCATATTTTATTGTTAATCATCATTCTAATTACCATACTTTATAATATACATATATATATTTTTAATTTGAAATAATGGTTATAAAATGTTATAACAATATACCCATTTCAAGAAATAATAATAATGAAATAATAATTATAATAATAAAATTTATAGATAATAATATAATATATAATATATAATATAATATATAGATTTTTTATTTCTTAATAATTATTTTTTTTTTTTTTTTTTTTTTTTTTTTTTTTGTTTAACAAAAATTGTATATATGATTCTACTTTGTAAGAAATAATAATAAATAAAAAAAAATTAATAAATAAATAATTATTATCATAAAAAAAAAAAAAATAAAAATAAAATTATTTCATAAATAATTAAAATATTAAAAAAATAATATTTTAAAGATATTAAAAAATGAATTTTGTAATAAGATTAAATTATTGTAAATGGTTGAGTAATGTGTGCATAGTTTAAACTTTTTAAAGTTTCCATGATAATATTCTCAGAAGATTAAAAATTAGATTGTATAATATATAGTAAATAATTAAAAGTATAAAATTTTGATTAAGTATTATAATAAATACATTAAAATAATGAATAATATATTATTAATATCAATAATATGTGAAAAAAACAAAATAACTATTTATCTTAATGTATTTATATATAATTTTATAAAAAGAAATTTATATTTTTACAATGCTTTTCACAAATGCTATTAATATTTAAATAAATATTACATAGTATTATTGCATTTTAATAAATTTAATTAAATATATAAATTTATTCATTTGAAATAAAAATTAATACTTCAAATTGATAACAAATAATTTAATATAATGGAATAAAAGGATAATAATATAAAATAATATAGTACCATTGAAACTATAAAAAAAAAAAAATTGCACATTAAATTAATAATATAAAATAAAATATTCATGATGACATAATATTATTATATAAATAATAATAAATTATAGGCTAATATATGTCATCATGTTTCCTTATTAAATATTTTTTATGAATAC
This sequence comes from Neocallimastix lanati (nom. inval.), assembly GCA_016946835.1. Classification (NCBI taxonomy): domain Eukaryota; kingdom Fungi; phylum Neocallimastigomycota; class Neocallimastigomycetes; order Neocallimastigales; family Neocallimastigaceae; genus Neocallimastix; species Neocallimastix lanati (nom. inval.). Next base: position 772,239 of record JACVTC010000080.1, on the reverse strand, counting down.
TAAAATAAAAACTACACTAATAAAGATAATAAGTATGGATTAAAATGATTATGATTTAATATTATAATAATTATATAATTTATTAATAAAAACAATAATTTAATGAAATAAAATTATTATAATTAAAAAATAAAAAATTAATGAAATAGAATTTTATATTAATAATAAAATGATATAGAATTTACTATTAGAAAAAATATAAATCATATTATTTATAGTTTTTTTTTTTAAAAAAAAAATAATAAATAAATTAACATTAAAAAAATTTGCATATATAGTCTTTGATTTTTTTTTACTTATATATATATATATATATAATTTAAAAATGATATTAAAAATGATATTTAAATATTACAAAAAATACAATTTTTTTATTATTTGTACTTCATAAAGACGACAAAAAAAATTTTTTACGAATAATTTTTTTAAAAAAAAAAAAAAAAAAAAAAAAAAAATTTATTAATAAACATTTTATTAATAAATATTTTTAAAGTTTAAATTAAATTAATTGTATATAATTTTCATGAATAACTTTTTTTCTATAATTTTTTCTTTTTTTTATTTTTTTATAATTAAAGTCAATTTAAAATATTTTAAATTAAAAAAAAAAAAAAAAAAAAAAAAAGCATTGACATAAATATTGTATTGGTAATATTTAAAAAAAATTTTTTTATAATTATAGCTTTTTATATTTTATTATTATTATTGGATATACATAAATTATTTTTTTAAGTGAAATAAAATATATATTTTATTATAATTAAATAATATAATTTTTAATAGCATATTAATATATATTAATATTTTTTTTAGAAATTTATTCATTGCCCTTTTTTTTTTTTTTTTTTTTTTTTATTTTATATATGTTTTATATTATTAATGAAAATTTCGATACTTCAAAAGAATTATTTTTTTTTTATTGTAGTTTCACTTAATACTAATCAATAAATAAACTATTTAAAAATTTTTTTATTATTAATAATGTTATAATAATAATAATCTAAATTTTAATTTATGTTTATATCATTTAAGAAATTTTAATTTAAAAATTACTAATTATGGTGATAATTGAATAAATATTACATTACATTTATATTACATTAATGTAAAATCTAAAATATATAAAAGTATTATTACAATTTAATAATAGTAATTATAAATCATTAAATTAAATAGCTGTTGTAATAATAATAATAAAAATATATAATTATAATTATAATACAATAATAAATAATAATATTATTATTCATAATTATAATTATGATTATAATAATTATAATAATAATTAATAATAATATTAATCTAATAATAATAAATAATTATAGTAGTAATATACATAAAAGATAATATATTTAATTTTTGATTATATTATATATTTAGGCTAGGACTTCAAATTCTTTTAAATTACAATTAGAACCACTTCCTTTAATGGCTTTATATAATTTCATTTTGAGTTTTTCGTAGATTAAAATATTTTTTGTGACATATGAAAAAAGAGATTTTCTTACCTCTGACATTGACGTCCTTTTAAGTTCTTTAGCAATATTGAATGAAGTTGATATAGATTTCATAGAAACATTATCAATACTAATATCAGGATCTGGAATCACTTCCTCTAATACACTAAAAATAATTATAGTCAAAAATTGATTCTTTTTCATTTATACATTTTAATCTATCCCATTTAATTGTCTTTTTAGGCAGAAAGAAAGAAATATCTGTATTATCTAATGAAAAAAATTTACCTCTTATTAATAAAAGGTTTATGATCCGAAATAAGGGGAAAGTCAATAAAAGTACCATATGAAAGTAAATCTAACATATAATCATTGACAATCGCATAATCTATATCAGATTCTCTATTACCTCTAACCTGAACTTGAATTTGAATTTGAACTTGAATTTGAACTTGTACTTGAACTTGAACTTGAACTTGAATCTGTATTTGAACTTGAATTTGAATTTCGACTTAAATTTGTATTTGAGATTGAAGTAGTGAATAGGTTGATATTATACGATGAATTAACTTTTTTTTTTGATAAAACCAAAATGTTTTCTTTTGAGAGAAGAAAAAATTATATTTATAATTCCTTTTTGCTACAATCAATAACATTAATTGAAGCACGTGGTAAACTATTAACTAATACATTCAGTAATAGATGATATTTTCTTCTTCATTTCCTACTATTTTAATTTTAAAGAATACATCGTTAAAATTAGCAATACGTTTAACTGATAA